>MU226880.1:321694-343743 GCA_018584345.1 Thuja plicata | reverse complement strand
GGGGGGTGAATCAATGACCTAAAAAATTTATCCTTTAAGATTTAACCACCAATCAATACACCTCAGATTATTAAGTCCCTACAAGATGCATGCCATGAAATACTTATAATAATTAACTGTCTGTTTGTTTACCTTGTCTGTTCTTATTCTCCTTGATAACCGATAAGCAGTAAAACTATTTATCGATACTCAGTAAATATGCAGAGTATACCAATCAATCCAGAAATGCATATGTGAAACGTAAAACAATAAAGTAATAAACCATACACACATAACACATTTATTTTAACGTGGAAACCCTATTAAGGGAAAAACCATTGGGACCGATACCCCAAATTTTCACTCTTCTGAAGTGAGCCCTGTTAGGAGCCAACCCTGTTAAAGGTTACAAACACACTGTTAAGTGTGACCTTGTTAGAGGATTTTATACATAGAGGTTGTCACTTAGTATCTAGCATCTATTTTTCTACCATCCTTGAATCAACCTCCTTCTTAGACTGTCAATAGGCTTTAGGAAAATCTTGATACCATCATTGAATCAAATTTCTTCTTAGGCTATCAATAGGATTTATGCAATTTCAATGCTACTTTCATGAATCAACCTTTATGGAAATCTGTTTGGATATACCTCAATTCTATAAGATGGTTAAGTCCTGCTCTGTTAAGAGACTTGATGCTTCAATGGTTAAACTAAAACAAAATGACCTGTTTCTAATGCAACTTGAATTACAAATTTTTAGATCTATTTAAGTACAATACCTCTTTGATCAATGTACCAGTTCAATTCTTTGTGCTCCACACTTTATTCTTTGTGATGATGTGCTTCACTGTTCATCGGTGTCTGCAGAATTCTTTAGCTCTCCTTCAGCTTGATTGATCATGACTGTATGAAGTTATCCTTCACCAGTTTCTCTTCAACATCCTCTTTTTATTCACTCCCCTTGCTGTGTATATGATTGCTTACATAAATGAATTATGCTTCTCTCTTATATAGACATGATATTCCTTAATTCTTGATTCTTGATTCTTGGTGTGAAAAACAATCCAGCCAATCTGATTTACGGCTTTAACTCTTGATTTATCTTGTAGTTATCTTCTTGCCAACTTTACAAATCTTCTTTAAATCAATTACTTAACTCTGGTCAATTAAAAAAAATAAAACAACCAGTTAAGTCTATCCTAAAGCTCTGTCAGCTAGATATTTTGTCATTTTCTGAACTCTCTGTTCTGTCGGTCAATTCTGCAGTTAGTCATCGGTGAAACCTGCCAGTTCGGTCAGTGTGACTCCAGTTAGCTTCGAGATCTCCATCCCTTGGGAATCCTTGGATTTTACTCATTGGGTATCACTATGATTTTGCTTCATCAGGCAACACTATCTTCTGCTCGTCGGGCATCACTGTGACTTTTTCTTTGCCTTTATCGATGGTGTGCACTCCGTCGGTGTTGTTTGTCACTTAGTAAATACTTGACTTTTATGCATTGCAAAAAGCATAATCTCTGTTCCATTGATTCTCTAAAGTGTTTGGTATTATGTACATGACCGTACATATGATATCAAGTTGACATCAATGATAATACAAACCATTAATTGATTTAATATCTTGCATCATCTTCAACTTAACATTATCAAACATTCAATTAGTTATATGTCATCACAAAGTTGCAATGAACACATTGCCATCTTCTTTCTTTGACTCAGAATCAAAATCATTTTTTCCTTCTTTTCTTCATTACAGTCCTTGTGGATGTGTCCAAGCTTACTACAATTCCAATAGAAAACTTTGGACTTTCTAGGAGATTTGGATCTCCCTTTAGATTTGGATTTTTTACGCTTCTCATTCTTTTTGCCTTTTTCCTTAGGTCTTTCATGAAAAACTAGGGCCTCCTTAGGATTGATGAATACCTTTCTCCTCATCTCTTCTGAAAGAAAACAAACCACCACATCTTTCATCCTCAAAATAACAAAAGTATTGCCAATAGCCATAACAAGAGAATCTCGCATTTGAAGAAAAGAACAATGCAAAATCTGATATTTTTCTTCCTTGTCCATCTTGACACAAATAGATGCCAACAAAGCCACCAATATAGTGAATGCTTCCAAGTGTTCTATAGTTTTTCCACACTCCTCCATTCTCAAGGAATATAGCTTCTTCCAAAGACTTTTTGCTGAGGACTCTTCATGAACATTGATTAAAACAAAGTGTTCAAGGCATTATCTTATTAGACCCTTGGATTTATGGTCCATCACAACATATTTAGCAGCCTCATCTAGAACCGGAGGTTTCATGAAATTCTCATCAACAACATCCCACATATATCGATCTATTAGTAGATCCTCCATCTTCATCTTCCATATTTTAGAATTATTTTTCAAAAAATTGTCCACCTCTATTCTCCCTGGAAAACTAGCCATCTAAAAATTCCCGCAACAAGATCAAAAATTATCTTCTACACAAGCTCCCACTCAAATATAGATTATTTCAAATACCAACCAACCTACAATTGAAACCAAAGGTGATCAAGATCTGATACCACCTATAAGGAAGTTAAGTAGTAAAATAACTTCCTACACTAATCTTGAGGAGAGGGTTATGTAAAAATTTCTTAGATCTTTATAACAGTTACAAAAACTTAACAAAAATAACACATATAACATGCATACTACAACACAATGGTTTACATGGGAAAACCCTTTCGGGAAAAAAAAAAACCCACTCAAAAAGTAGCTCAATATATTATTTAACAATCAATAACAAATTATAATATACTTGCAGAGCAAGCTTCTTTCAGGAGCATCACCGACCAAAGATCCATATGTAACTAAAAAGCTATAAGACTCTTACACACACCCTTTATCTCATACACCTAATATATAGGAGATATAATACAAGAAAATGTCAAACACTTTTACAAAACCATGGGCTAAAACCACCCCAAAATGAGGTGCTTATCTTATCTCCAAGCAAAGATGCCCTATGATATGTCAATACACACACCAACACATGTAACTCCATTTTATAGCTCATTTTAATGTGTGAAAAGGTGAAAATGGTGATCAACAATAGACCACCAAGTTCAACATACATTGGAATACCAAATTCCCAACAAGGTGAATTCGATTAGCACAACCAAGAGAGTAAGGGTAAAAATTTGTGATCCAGAAAAATGTGGGAGGGATTTTGATGATTCCTTTTATGATAAATGATGATGATATGTAAAATTGATATATGATAAAGTAAGGTAAATGCAATGAGAGAGATAAACTTACATTGAAATGAGAAGAAGAAGGATGAATCAGATCTAGAATTGAATGTCACAAACAAAAATTATTTTGGATCTGGAACCCTGACACCTGTATCTTCCGACTGTGAAAATTGTAGATTCCAAGGACTATGTAGAATCAAGTTGACATTTTCCAAGAAATTCAGCCTTGTCTTGGAGACTCCAAATCTGATGTATAGGAATTAACCTTGAAATGAAATAGATGTAATTGAAAGAATGCTGACATGTAGCAAAGATTAGATCTAAATAATGAAATATATCAGACCATGTAGATGCAATTGTCTCTAAATATGTGATCAAGAATGTTGATGCAATATCTTTGACTCAACATAAAAACCAAAAGGAAATCATGTAAGAAAAAAATGCATGTAATAGATGTATAATTCACGTCAATGTTGAATTGAAGAAGAAGAAGAAGAAGGGGAAGACCTAATGTAGGGATGTAAATCTCCTTCCTTGATGTCAAAATCCTTTTCTTGGCTTCCAATGGGGAAAATAGCTAGATTTATGAAAGGAACTGCCTTGCACACAGCTTTCATGTGTATGATCGATGTTGTGAAAATGAGAGGAAGAGGTCTCCTTTTATATACATTTTGGGGCTCAAATTTTGGAAGGCATACCCTGATTAAGCACATAGGAGAAACAACCTCTCATAGGGCCCGAAGGCCACTAAATGAAAAATCCATAGGACAAGGTCAGCTTAAGTCAACCTTGTCTAGGCAGACTTTTTCAAAGGCAACCTGGGACCTAGGGTTGTGTGCTAAGAGAGGGATCTGAAAGCCTTAGTTTGTTAGAAAATCAGAGTCAATCTCAAGATGTAAAATGCATGTAAAAGGACCTAGGAGAGAAATGAATTATGAATCGATAGAAAAATGGGAAAATATGCATAGAAATTAGAGCCAACCTCAAGTTTGAAGGAGGACCTATATGTGAATTAATTATGCATTTAAGTGCAATATGAGGTCCTACCATGAGAAACATACTAAAGTGAGCTAGAAATGGTCCCAAAATGAGCACAAATTAAGTGATTACTTCTTAGGACAGCACAATGTGTTCAACACGTTATTACATTTTCTATGTCGGGGGACCTAACTTCTGAAGGTCATAAATTTCAAACTGGGTGTCCAATTAATTAACTATTTGAAGAATTAGAAAGCTTGTGACATGCTCTCCAATATCCAAAATTGCTACACCATTTGTGTTTGAATTTTTTTCAGAGCCTCTAAATCCTCTGTAATTGTATTTGTGACTTTTTCGATAATTTTCAAAAAATTGAAACTTTAATATCTTCAAAACTGGAGATGATCTTGCCACAAAAAGTTACCAAAATGCTCATCTCACCAATTTTAACCTTCTGACAAGGAATAGAAAAAATGTGTGTTCAAATGAAAATTTACTAAAAATAGTAATGGAAATGCAATGTTGAGACACTTTTCCCAACAACTAGAAGAGATAGAGTTAATAGAAAGTTGTGTCTAGGCCAGAGTATGTATGTTCCAACAATCTCCCTCTTTGGCATTGATGACAACATATGATATGAAAAATAGTCAACGACAAAGAAATCAACAACTCTCCCTTAGATTTTGCACACAACATTTTTTCACATGATTATCTCTCCACCTTTGACATCAATGGTAAAGCCTCATATTTGCAAAAATTGACACTCTCCCTAAATCATAACATTTGACTCAAAAAATACAAGACTGACTACTCCCCCTGAGTAGTAGCCACCAATAATGAATCTAGATCACAAGATATGATTATGAAATGCACCAGATTGATACAAATCAATGCATCTTAGCTCTGATCAGGAGGGGCAATCACCCCTATCTTCCCTCTGAGATACTCAAAACTTCCCTTAGGCAAAGGCTTCACAAAAATGTCTACAATTTTCTCTTTAGTATGCACATACTCCAGTCTGACTTCTTTCCTGTTTACCTTTTCTCTCAAAGAGTGAAACTTGATAGATATATGTTTAGACTTTGAATACAACACTAGATTCTTAGAAATGTTAATTGCACTTGAATTGTCATAGTAGATATCAATAGGTTCATCATACACTACAAACATCCTTAAACATCCACTTCATCCATATCACCTCGGTACAATTGATTGCAACAACGATATATTATGCCTCTGCATTAGATTGAGAAATATAATTCCAGTTTTTTCTCACCCATGAAACAAATCTTTTTCCCTAGAAAAATGCACCACCACTAGTACTCTTTCTTTCGTCCATATTTATTTCCCAATCAACATTAGTAAAGGCACTCAAACTAAAATTATCATATTTAGGATACCATAGACCAAAATGAATTGTCCCTTTCAAATATTTGAAAATTATTTCAACAGCTACAACATGAGATTCCTTAGGATCTGCTTGAAATCTAGCAACAATACAAATTGTGTTCATGATACCAGGTCTAGTCTGAGTCAAATATAATAATCCATCAATCATATATTTGTATCTAGTCTAATATTCCTTAAGTGAATCATTATTTTTATTCAACTTACATCTAGTCACCATTGGAGTACTAATTGGCTTTGAATCTTCCATTCCAAACTTCTTTAATAATTCTTTCACATACTTGGACTGAGATATAAAAAAATCTATTTTTTTAGTGTGTGATTTGTAAGCCTAGAAATAATTTCATCTCTCCAATCATAGACATTTCAAATTCATTTTTAATTTCATTAGAAAATTATTTATTCATCCTATCATTCCCTCCAAAGACAATATCATCAACAAAGACTTCAATAAACAAAATGTTATCATGATCAATCTTTAAGTACAAATTACTATCAACGGTACATTTGTTAAATCCAAGCTTCAATAGTTACTTATCCAATCTTGCATACCATGCTCTAGGGTATTTCTTAAGTACATACAAACATTTCTTCAACCGACAAACCATATCACTGTCATCAGACAATTGAAATCCATCTAGTTTCCCAATGTACACTTCTTCCAATTAACCATTTAGGAATGTTGACTTGAAATCCATAGGAACAATTCTAAGTTATCTAACTGAGAAAATAGAAATTACTTAATAAAATAAATATTCTTAAATTACCATTAATATAACATTAATTACTTTATTACTCTCGCTTAATGGTCATTTTACTAACTACTCTGACAAAAGACAAAACTTTCTGAAATCCTTGTAAGCAGCAAAAGCAAGAAATAGTCTTACAATTTCAATTCTTGTCACAGGGGCAAAGGTTTCCTCAAAGATAATTCCTTCCATTTGTGAATATCCTTTACAAACAAATCTTTCTTTGTTTCTAATAAATTCACCTTCCTCATTCAATTTGTTCCGAAAGACCAATTTTGTTCCAATTACATTTTTTTCTTTAGGTCTGGGAACAAGAATCCATGTTTTATTCTTTTCAATCTGCATCAATTCTTCTTTCATTTCTTTTACCCAATGTTCATCTTTACATGCTTCATTCACATCCTTAGGTTCAATCTTTGAAATCAAACAATACTCAACTCTATCTTCAACAAATCTTCTTCTAGTTTGAACACCTTTATTTATATCTCATATCATCTAACCTTTAGAGTGATTCAACCTTACATACTTGGGAGTCTTAGATCTTTCTTGAATTTTAGACTCGTGTGTTCTTTCTTCTACACATGCTCTAGTTTCTTCTCCTTGAGGCATTGGATTTCCCAGAGTGATTTGAACTTGATTTTGGGTTTGAGGTTGATTTCCTTGGGTTGTACTTTCATTACAATCATTTGAATCATATCTACAGGATCTAGATTATCTTTGATTTCTTTCATCAACCTTGACATTTTCACTTTCCACTATCTTCCTTAATCTATTATTATAACATTTTTAGGCCTTTCTTTTGGTTGAATAACCAAGAAATATTCCTTCATCGCATCTAGCATCAAAATTTCCTAGATCTTCATCCCTCTTGATATTGCATTTAATTCCAAAAATTCTGAAATATTTAACAGTAGGAACATGACCACACCATAATTCATAAGGATTCTTACCAATATCACCTTTTATATGCACCCGGTTAAGTGTGTAAAATGCAGTACTCACAACTTCTCTCCAATAGGCATGCAAAATATTTCTTTCCAACATCATTGTTCTAGTAGTGTCTAGAATAGTTATGTTCTTCCTTTCTACTACTCCATTCTACTGAGGGGTCCTTGGATCATACATATGTCTTCTTATCCCATGATCTTCACAAAATGTATTGAACTTGCTGGAAGTAAATTCACCACCTTTGCCAGATCTCAGACACTTCAGCTTCAAACCTGTCTATATCTCAATAATAGCCTTGAAAATCTTGAATTTTTCTAGAGCCTCAGACTTATCCCTCAATAAATTAACCCACATTATCCTAATGAAATAATCAATCAATAACATGAAATATCTCTCCCTGAAAATTTCTAACTCTAGAAGGACCACATAAATCAATATGCACAAGATCCAACAATCCACTTGAACAATAATTCTTACTCCTGAAAGTAGCTCTAGCTTGTTTTCCCAACTGACATTCCTTGTAGAACGGGTTAGCAGGTTTATCCAATTTAGGAATATCTCTCATAGCCTGAGTTGAATTTATCTTAACAATATTATCAAAATTTACATGACACATTCTTTACGCCACAACCAACTTTCATCAATCTGAGCAATCAAGCATCTCTTTTTAGCACTATTCAAATGAAAGACATTACCTTTAATTTTTGTACCTGATGTAATTTAAAATCCAGAGCTTCCCAAGATTCTACACTTCTCATTCTTAAATTGCAGATCATATCCCTTGTCAACTAACTTTCCAACACTCAAAATATTACACTTTAGACCTTCAACATACAAGACATCATCAATATTGTTCTTTCCATGAAGAGTAATGGATCCTCTACCACATATTAGACAAGGTGTATCATCACCGAACCTCACAACAACAACATCATACTTTTCCAAACTCACAAACTTTCTCTTATCACCTATCATATGATGTGAGCATATGTTGACAATCACCCATTCATCCATCTCTTCAACTTGCACGGCCAAAGCTCTTGCCTCATTCATGCAACTAGTAGAGTCACTAAATATTGGATCATCTTCTTTAATAGAATTAAATAACCATTCATTATTACTTGAACCTCCTTTATTCGATTCATCATCTATTACACCTGGTTTAGCATTATAGCATTTCTTCTAAAATCTAGTTTTCCTACGCTTAACTTTAGGAACTCTTTCTAGACATCTTGAAGCAAAATGAACTCTCTTATTGCAAGAAAAACATTTAAGAGACAAATTCCCTTCATACTTACCAACACTTTTAGGAAATCTCTTGGCAACAAGGGCTTCAAGCTTCTCAAGCTGCCGCTCTTCATCTTTAATCTCCTTCATCTCCTTCTCATATCTGGATGTCCTTCTTGTATAACTTTCTCCCAGAAATAGTTGTAAGCTTGCCAATCAACATGTCTTTAGTTACATTTTTCACAGTTATGATCACCTCAATAGCAAAAAATTTATGTTTTTAGGATGCGGGTAAGGATCTGAGCACCTTAGACACAATCTATGATTCATCCAACTATCCATCGACACATATGATATTGCACACAAGTTCATTCACCTTCTAAATGAAAGAAGTAATGTTCTCATCTTCTCATATTTTCCTTTGACTCAACAAATTTTTAATCTTCACATAACTTTCACCTTCATACAAAGTTTCAAACTTCTTCCAGATCTCATGAGCAGTTTTTAATTCTATAACATTTGTCATCTCAGTATCAGTCAGAGCACTCAACAATGCTTCCTTAGCTCTAATATTGTATTCAATCTTCTTGATCTCATCTGGAATTGTAGGAGTTGCAGGAGAAACATATTATGTATTGGTAATATCCCAAAAAGCTTCACTGATGCATCTCAAATGACATTCCATGTGACTTTTCCAAAGAGAATAATTTGTACCATCAAATATTAGGTTGTCCTTCTTGTAAGTTGTCATTTTAGATCACCTCAAGTGATTAAGCTTCTTTGGAGGAACTTAACTTTGATACCAATTGTTAAAATAGGGCAAACAACTGAGAGGGGGATGAATCAATTGTCACAAAACTCAAACAAATTAAACCTTTTCTTATATATGATAATTAACCATGAAAGCATAAATCAAAAACACATTATGAACACACATAACAACTGTATCGTGGAAATTGGTGAGAAATACTATGGAAGATCACTTACCAAAATCCAAAAGATGTGTGGAGATAAAATGATACAATAGGAGAATCAAGGGGGGTCCTTGACCACAAAGTAGATACAAAAAGTACCACAAATTAAGATAGGGTAAAAGTATGGGACATCAACTTTGAAAAGTTTCGAACCTTTATATTGATTCTAAATGTGAGAAGGAGATGAAGTGTAAGATATAAATGTATGTAAATCTAATCTAGATAAGTAAGTAAAAAGATTAGAGATAAGAATGTGTGCACCTGTGAAGTAAGGTATAAGAAACCAAAAGACAAATTTTCTATAGATTGGAGCCCCGAAATGAACCAGTTCCTAGACTGGGCAATTAGAAACCTGCAAATGCAATCTGGGTAACTCTATTTTCTACCAGGAACAGGTCAACCTGCAAGGTATAGGCCGACGCCGAGCTAAAACTGGGATCAAAATGGAACTGGGTTCTCCAAATTTGGTGTCTGGCTTTCTCGGAGTATTCACAAAAACAAGCACTTCAACACTGGGGTATAGGTTGACCTCGACCTTTACTTGACAATGTCGAAACTTGGAATGAAATGCAGATTTGGAAAGTTCTCAAAAAAGGTTCCTCAGATCAACAATTAAATCAGTGCTTCAAAAATTGCAAGTTTGAAATAAGTGTAAGTGTGTGTGGGTGGCTATATCAAGGTTTGCCTTAGTCAACCCCCTGTTTTGGTGATTTCCACCTCCACAAATAGTCATTAGGAAATGTAATGTGTGTAGTGTTTATGAATCTAGAATGCAAGGAGCTAATATAAATTCCAAGATCTAACCCTATAAAGTGAAACCCTAGCATGAGAATGCAATCAAAATGTTCTTGAGTGTATCCCAATGTGTGCATATGAAGCAAAAAAAAAAAGATATGAAAATAACATGGAAATGATACCAAGTCCCCAACAGCTAAAGTAATCCTAGCCATCAATCCGCTTGCAACTCCATGATGATGTCTTGAATGCTTGATTGTAGATGCTTCATTGAAAGATTTGATGAAATATTTTATTTCAATGGATAATTCCAAGAATTTCATCTCCACCTTGCAATTTCTCTATGTCAAATTGGGATGTCCACCAAATTTTGCCTTCTTGTTCCTTACTGCCAAAATGAAGCAAATGAGGGTGCTTTTATAGTAATTTCAAGATTAAACCCCACAAGATCCAACTATATCAAGAGGAAAAGTAATTTATTTTGAAATAGGCCTGAGATCCCATGAAATCAAGGCCTTAGGTATAGGTTGACCTTGACATGTACCCCAGGAGGCACAATCCATGACCTTGACATGTACCCCAAGATCTCAAATGTACAATTGGTTTAGGGAGAAACGTTCAAATTAGTGAGAAATGTGATCTGGAAGAAAAATAGGTTTAAGGTGGGAGAAGAAGAGGAGGATGCATATAGATTATATCCTACCTCAATTTTTGCACAAGCCAAAAAGGAAAATAAAGGAGGATATGTTAGGTCCCACCTCAATTTCACCTAGGTGGAAGAGGAAATTAGATTAAACGTGTTTGTGAAGTGTTCCAAGTGCAGATGTGAAATGTAAACACACTAAAAGGAGAGATAAACAGTAACTAGATTGAAGTGATTCCAATTTAGGATGGTACATTTAGCCCTCAATTTAGCAGTATATGACAATATGTGCATTTGCAAACTAAAGTAAAGAGAACATCAGTAAATGGAAAAGGGATATAGAAAAGTCCACAACGCACAGATCTTGCAAGAAACTGTTAGTAACCGTATCCTACAAATACAAATGTTAGTAATAATAAAAAATTGCCTAGGACTAACTAAGGATACTTGTGAAGTTCATGGGTAGCTATATACCCACCTATTTCGGCTTGCTAAATAGGAAAGGTGAAATAGGGAATTATGTTTACCACGACGAACTGTAAATGCAAGTTGATGACAATTTTTTTCCAAAACCTTCCAAGATGAACTCAAAACATTTTGAAATAGATTTGGATTTCTAGGGCACTGAGTCATGATTCCAATGCCTGTAACGGTGTGAAAATCGAAGCTTTCTAGCTCAAGTTATGATGAAATGATTGAACATAGGTATTAATAAAGAGAAATATATGTTAATATTTATGTAAAAATGAAAAAATTAACCTAATTCAAATTTTTTATAAGTGATACCTTTTGAAAAGTCATTTGTGACATTTACCTTTGTTGAATTCTTGTGAAGGAGGGAAGAGAAGAGAGGAGAAGGCGTCGAGGAGAAATCCACTGGAGAAAATGAGGATGGAGGTCCTGAGCAGGCCAGTGGAGGAGGTGCAGCCTCGGATGAGGTATGTCTTGATTCTTGTGCTTGTTTCTTTGCTTTCTGGCATTTCAGTGATTTTGTAGTAGACGTAGAAAGTTTCTTGTAGGCATATTAGGATGTTATTTGTGCTAGAAAACTTGGAAGTCAACCTAAACAAGGTAAGTCGACCTCTACCTGGGATGCAAGTTGACCTGTACTGAGGAAGTCAACTTGTACCTAGAAATTTGACCCGTACATGGGTGGGTTCCAGATTTTGCTTTGTTGATTGATTTGATTGATGAGAGTGATATATTGAAGAGATTTTTTGATATGTGATTGTAGGAGATGTCAACATTACGAGAGAATTACTCTACGAATACCATGATGTATCTTCAGGGATGATTTGGCTCATTGCAGCCATAAGAGATCCAGCTCCTGAGAGATGTGGGATTATACTGGGTGTATCACTTGCCACAGATTTGATTCCATTGGGCTATGTTATTATGACTTATAGAGAGATGGGACAAGGATACATGTACATTTGATATACCATCAGGAGAGATGACAGTAACACTAGAGGATGTCTATCGGATCCTACGACTACCACTCCAAGGATAGATAGTGAGACCATAAACATATATGAGTGATAAGGAGGTAGATAATGATTAGATACCATATATTTCACCGACCAATCCCAGTTCCACATATGTAGAGACCATATCAGGCTAAAGTCCATACTGCATTCGAGAGCTGAGGTACTCCTGATTAGGAAGATCTTGTTGAGCATTATTTCTAGCGTGGTAACTCTTGATACAAAGGGGACAATATTCTCTACACCTCTGATATGCATAATATGACAGATGGATAAACACCGAGTGGTATATTCATGGGTTAGGAGTGTGTTATCCCACTTATACTACAAACTTGGTAAGTTCATGAGATATCAAAGACATAGCTTGGTATAGAGATTGTGTGGAGACCATACAGACGCATGAGAGCATGGATGTTGTTATAAGTGACGATCTTAGAGTCAATTCCAGACATATTAGAGTAAACCTAAGGAAAGATATCATGGAATTTAAGAAGAATAGAAATAAGCTTTGTGTGTTCTTCCTCATCTAGACATTTACAAATTTTGATAATTTTTTTAGGTTCATTAAGATCCATTTGCACATCAACAATATCAATAATCAAAAGATTACTTTTTGAATAGACATCCATGGACAAAGGAGAATTAGGAAGATGTTTAGGGTTAATCTCTTTCCCAAAGTATGCTTCAACATTCATGCAATAAGGCATTATCCTATTATTGTGAAAAGGAGGGAGATTATTATATGCTCCCAAGAAGTCAGCTAAAGTATCATCAATACTAAATGTATCAAGAGAAGATTTTTTTATCAAAATTGATGAGATTAGGATTCACAAGTTTAAGAGGTCCACTGGAAATTTGATTGACATTTAAAGTAACCAGTTGTGGTTTCTTATAAGGGTTAAATCCTAATACATAGGAGTGTTAATGTGCATCATTTTCCATTGGCACTTGTATCCCTTGATCAAATTTTCCACATCCCTTGCCATTAAATCCATATTTTGCAAGAAAGTGATAACCAGGACCATAACAAGAAGCCATATTTGAAAAAGTTAATAGGACTTCATAGGTCATTGTGTCTAAAAATTAGGCTTAATAGCTTCTAGAGTTACATTTGTAGAAGAGAAAGCAAATTTATTACTTAGCTCAGCCAAAAGAGGAGTTGGAGTAATAGTCTATTTCATGTTTTCAGTTTGAGATTGTATAAATGAAAGATCTCAAACTTGATATTCTCCTATGAATGTTGGTGTGAAATCCAGAGATCCCCAATCATCTTCTAGAAGAGAAGTGGAAGAAGAAGGTTTTCCTACAGATTTACTATCAGGCTTAGAACCAAGTTCCCTTTTTTCTTCATTAGACTCAGGAGCCTTAGCAAATTTTGTGTTTAAACAACTAATTGATCTATCATCTGCATGAAGAGTGTACATCACATTGTTATAGATAAACTTGACCTTACAATGAAGAGTTGAAGTAATAAAATGCATTTTATGTAACCATGGTCTTCCCAAGAGAAAGTTATAATTAAGGGGTCTAGGAATCACATGAATAGGAGTGTCTAGAATAACTAGACCAACCTTAATAGGAAAAGTTACAGTACCCAATGTAGTTTTAGAAATATTGTCAAAGCCACGAATATGAATATTATCTAGTTGAAGAGTTGACATGTCGGCTTTGATTTCCTTTAACATATCCAACCTACAACATTAAAACCAGACGCACTATCGATTAAGGTTCTTCGAATGAGATTTACATTAATAAGAACAACAACCAGGAGAGCATCATATTTATTTTGAACTTATTTGGAAGGTAAATCATCTTGGGTGAAGACAATTTGAGGAGTAGGCATAGTATGCATATTTTCAAATAAAAGGTTGAAATTGTCTTGATTGGGTGGGGGAGTTGGAAGAGTAGTTAAAGCTTTTTGCAAGGCTTCATGGTATGTTGGAGAATCTTGAAGAATTTCCCATAGAGAAATATTAGGAGTAGCACATGATTGTTCAACCAAATCATACTCCTTTCCAAGATTGGGAGGTAAACGAGGTGTTGAAGGAAGCACCGGTTGAGAATGAGGTAAAGAATTAGGAATAAACAGATTAGTAGGTTGAGGATTATTCCACGTATGGTAGGTATCAGCCACCGCAACATGATCATTGAAAAACTCCAAATGACTCCTAGGTTTCCCTTTGATAGTTATAAATGGTTTGGCATGGATAACTACTTTAGGTGTTTCAATGTTACAGACATAATTACGAAAAGGAAGCCAAGAAAGAAATGTTTGGTAAAGGTTTGGTTGAAGAGATGTAAAGGAAGATGTAATAGAGATGTGATCACAGGAGATCTCATCTGACATAACCACACCTTCATTACTAGACACCTTATTGAGGTTCTTACAAACGTTCCTAATAAATTATTCATCAAAATACTGATGAAAGAAATCATGCATGTTGAAAGGAAACTAATTGTGAAATGAAATATACTTATTTTTGTATTTTTATCAAATAAAAATGATATGCAAGAAAGTAAAAGACAACAATTTTTTTTGTTATTTTTCTCTTTTATGGTGCAAGAAAACATGAAAACATAAATGAAATATTTTTGTGATTTTTAATGTTTTGGAAATGCATACAAAACCTAACTCACCAACACAAAAGGGATAAAATGCATGAAAGGTTCGGGTTCACCAAAAATGTATAGTGGAAATTGGTGAGCAATGTTATGGTAGATTACTCACCAAAATGCAAAAGATGTGTGGGGATAAAATGATACAATAAGAGAATCAAGGAGGATCCTTGCACACAAAGTAGATCTGACAAGTACCACAAATGCAGATAGGGTAAAAGTATGAAACCTCAACTTTGAAAAGTTTGGAACCTTCGTATTGATTCTAAATGTGATGAGGAGATGAAGTTTAAGATAGAAATGTGTGTAAATATGATCTAGATAAGAAAGTACAAAGATTAGAGATAAGAATGTGTGCACTTGTGAAGTAAGGGAAAATAAAGATGCCCAAAAGACTGATTTTATGTCGATTAGAGACCCGAAATGATCCAATTTCCCAATTGGGCATAAAAAACCTGCAAATTCAATCTTAGTAACTCTCTATTTTTTGCCAGGAACAAGTCGACCTACAAGGTATAGGTCGACTTTGACCCAGACCTGGGCTCAAAACTGGAACTAGGTTCGACAAATATGGTGTTTGGCTTTCCTTGATCAGTCACAAAAATAGGCACTGCAATAGTAGGGTACAGTTCGATGTCAACCTGTACCTGACAGTGTACAGAATTGGAATGAAATGCAAATCTAGAAAGTTCTCCAAAAAGAGTCCTTGGATCTGTAATGCAATCTGTACTCTAAAACCTGCAAGTCTGAAAGAAGTGTGTGGGTGGGTGGCTATATAGGGGTTTGCATTAGTCAACCCCCTATTTTGGTGATTTCCACCTCCACAAATAGTCATTAGGAAATGTAATGTGTGTAGTGCTTGTGAATCTAGAATGCAAGGAGCTAATATAAATTCCAGTCTAAATACCAAGATCTAACCCTAGAAAGTGAAACCCTAGAATAAGAATGCAATAAAAATGTGCTTGAATGCATGACAATGTGTACATTTGAAGAAAAAAAGCATATATCTAAAAATAACATGGAAATCATACCAATCCCCCAAGAGCTAAAGTACTCCTAGCTATCTTCACAATCTGCTTTCAACTCCATGATTATGTCTTGAATTCTTGATTGAAAGATTTGATAAACTCTTTTGCTTCAATGGATAATTTCAAGCCTTTGGTATCCACCTTGCAATTTATCTATGTCAAATTGGGGTGTCCACCAAATTTTTCTTTCTTATTCCTTATTTCCAAAATGAAGCAAATGAGGGTGCTTTATAGTGATTTTGAGATTAAACCTCGCAAGAGCCAACTATATCAAGAGCAAAAGTAATTCAATTTGAAATAGGCCTGAGATACCATGAAATCAAGACCTTGGGTATAGGTCAACCTCAACCTGTACCTTAGGTACCAATGGACCTCGACATGTACCCCGGGAGACACAATCCATAGGAAAGTCTCAAAGATCTCAAATGTACAATTGGTTCAGGGAGAAACTATCAAATAAGTGAGAAATGCTATTTGAAAGAAAAATAGGGTTAAGGTGGGAGAAGAAGATGAGGATTCATAGAGATTAGATTCTACCTCTATTTTTGCACAATCAGAAGAGGGAAATAAAGGAGGATATGTTAGGTCCCACCTAAATTTCACCTAGGTGGAAGAGGAAATTGGATTAAATATGTTCGTGAAGTGTTCCAAGTGTAGATGTGTAATGCAGACAGACTAAAAGGAGAGCTAAACAATCACTAAATTTAAGTGCTTCCAATTTAGGATGATACAACGCCAATATTTTTTTGCGTGGAAACCTGGTTAATGGAAAAACCATAGTGGAGATGAACCCACAAGATATGTATGCTTTGTTAAAAGTATTACAATGGGAATGCACATGCATTCAGGTACACTTCCTAGAGCTTACTTCTCAAAAATGAAAATGGCTTACTGCCCAAGGAAGATTCATTTCTTGTAAAAGAAAATTTGGATTACATATAGAAATTATGATCTATGTAGAAACATCTTCTTTATGCCTGGATCAATTCCATTGAAGCACAAACAAATTTCCTCTGCACTTTTCTCTTCTTCATTCAAAATATGTACACATTCATCTCACATACACATTCACACATTTCTCTCTCATCGACACATGAAAACCAAATTATTACATTTATTTATAAATGACATCAACCTTGGAAACATCATCAAGGTTGACCCAGCACTCACCACCAAATTACAAAATTATAGCCATGCTCAATACAATATAACATGCATACTAAGAAATGTTTTCTAAGACATAACATGGACAAAAATATTTCACCTCAAAATGATACACCTCCAAATATTACGCCTCGAACATCTTCAACACACTGCAATCATTTGGTCGACCAAGAACATGAACAACACCAACATGTCGATAGAAATCATCAATTATGAGAAAAATGATCAATGTGGACAACCAAAACAAAAGGAAAATGATGTAGAAACATCCAAAAGCATCATGAATTACCCAAAGAACATCCACATCTACACAAAATCTGGAAACATCAACATCTTTACACTAAAACTCAGGAACATTAACAACAATGACTGTCAATCTTGAAAAATCATTTGTGGACCTCCAAACCATGAACCATTTAAATTAAGGACACAAATTAATGTTTCAAACATGCTTCCAAATCCATAGAACAAGATATTACAATTCAAATAAATACATATCAAAATATTGTCACTCTATCACCACTCAACAACTAGGAAACCAATAACAACATAAATACTCATAACTCGTTCAAACCTTCATGAAAACCTATGAAACTTGTGTTGAATCAACTACAAATAACCTTTTTCAACCTTTATAATCCACAAAATCTGACCTTCGTCATACTTTCTACATTGATCAAATGAACTCACTGAACTTCACTGCAACTCTGTCTCAGACAGAGAAATATGTTGACATCAATGACAACACATCACTCAAGCACATATTTGGTGAACATGAAAATCTGATTTTTCTTTGGTGTTTTTGGATTTTTTTGCAGGTAGAGAAATAAGATCTATGCACTTGGTAGTCTAATTTGTGATACATGTAGGCTTTCTTGTTCTAGAAATGCAACAAATCAAAGTTTTTATTGGTTTGCAAAATGAATAACAAATTGCTTCTATCCTAATTAGGAGGATACATGAACAAAAAAAATCACATAGCCTAATTAGGAGGATAAATGAACAACAAATTTTGCATATCCTAATTACGAGGATAAATGAACATCAAAATTCACGTAGCCTAATTAGAAGGATCAAAGAACCCAACAATCTTCATCTAGATTTAATTAGGTGGATCAAACAACCCTATAATTTTCACATGGTTTTAACTAGAAAGGGAAAGAACACCAAATTGTCCTATTTTCATCACATTTCCTTTCTTAAGGGGTTAAAGAAGAATAATTTTCATCTAGATTTAATTAGGAAGGAAAATAACAACAAATTGTACAATTTGGTGGAACCCATGTCAACAAAATAATTTGTAGCCATTCTTGTTCAGGGAAGTACCTATTTACATATACTTACTTGTCTTTTATAGCTTTTATTGTTTACCATCCTTCTCTTATCGAAGTATTATCATGTTTTCATTCACTTTCATATGTCTTGTGTTTTTAATATTTTGAGATTGTCACTAAGGGGATCTAAGAGTTCGATTTTATGGAATTCCTTCCTTAAAGACATAATTGTAATTAATCTTGAATGTGTTTTTGATTAAGTTTAAAGCCTTATGTGATGTTTTCATGTAAACCCTAATGAAATTAAAAGAAATTATGCATATCTAACCATTGCATTATTAATTTCTAAATTCATATCGATGGTAGAAGCAATTAACTTACAATAATGACCTAAAAGATAATATTTTGAGGAGAATCATATTTTTGGTTTAATGATACCTTCAAGTGTTTTAATGTTTTGAAAAGGATTGATCTTGATTTAATTAATCCTTCATTCATGTGAGTATTCATTATTTTCGATAAAAGAATGATGATTGTTGTTTATGATTATGATTTGAAAATTACAATGTGTTATGGTTTGATTAGAAACTATGATGAATGATGTCTCCTTTTCACATATATGATACACTCTAATTCTTATATAATGTCTAGGTTTGTCATTATTTTTGGTGTAATAATCATATTGAAAAGGAAGTTAATATATATATATATATATATATTCAAAATGTGTTATGCTTGTGAATATAAGAAGGAATTTGAATAAACAATGTCGTTGTTTTAAAAAAGGCAATACTATATTAATACTATGTTAATATTGAAAATATTCATAATGTCATATATAATCTATAATATTTAGATTCTTATTCTTCTTCTATGATATTAGTATATGTTTTTAATCTTGAACGAAAGTTATATTGATAATAAGCCTACTTAATATATAATTTTCATACCATTTGTTATTTAAAAGAAAGACAAAGTTAAATGGTATGATTTATATTATTATTATTACATCAAATCAAAACTTTTTTGAAATGATGAGAGGTAGGTAGTGCAAAGAAAGACTTACCAAAGTTATAATGCTTTGTGTAAATATAAATAAAAGATTATATTATTGATTATGTTCATTTTAAAATGCTTTATGATTATTTTAAATTCATCTTTTTGACTATTACTATTATAAATGGTTTAAAAAATTGTTATAATTGTATTCTAAATCATTCTTATTGCATCAGCAAATATAACATGCATTATTGATGGGAAAACGACAAAAGCTTTTAATGAATATATTTATTATTATGTGGCATCATTACTATTCTATTTCCTTGCTTGATTGTTTGATTTTGCAAACAAATTGCAAGGGTGGCGAAGCTGGCAAGATGCATTTCAACATTGAATTCCTCCATCAACGTCCATCTTCAACATGATTGATGGATAGTGAGTAGCAGAGATTCACCAGCTCTAAGCAGCGGTCGACACACACCTTACTCATCAAGACATGCCTCCATTATATGTTGGTTACAATATCTATCAGTACAAGTAAAAGCACAGAGAGAAAAGAGGATTCAGTAATGAAATGAATCAGGTTACATGATTGACAATTGTCATTGCATCATCCATGTATTTCTCCAAATATCAGATCTGTTGAATGGTTAGTTGGCCAAATAGTATCAAAACCCTTGACTAATCATGACACATTGATATATTGCCAAAGCGATATAGCCACATCTTCTATACAATGTTCTATTAAGAATGATTCCACTTGGAGGTTACATATGCCCAAATAATATTATCAAGTCGGTGAGCATTGAAGTGAACGATGAGTACAAGTTATCATCAGTATTTTGGTATGATGATAAGTGAACAAGGATTAAGCCTCCATCGTATTAGTAACATTTGACCCAGATCTTACATAAACAATGTATGGAATGGAAGATCGATACCATGAAGAATTCTTTCATTGACAACAAGTCAATATAATGGGTGGCTGTAAAGGAAAACATAAAATCATTAGTTCACTAATTAGTCATTCAAAATGATTATCTAATAGGGATGAGTGAATAAGATATGAAAGGCACCGATTATGTGTGGAAGTAGCATTTAGTAGTCTACTATTATCAAGGATTGATCAGCCCCCAGGGATCATATTCAACGTTAACAAATGCTTTCGAAGCGGCCGGTTGGTGAAAACATTTTCTACAAAGCAACAATGCACGCTAAAAATAGAATACATCGACAGACATACTGAAATGCCATAAATAAATTATAAATCAGACTAAGGAAATATAGATACAGATTTGAGTATTTATTATCTTCAAAGCCATCAGATTCACCATGTTCCATAGTGATAAAAAGGAACCAAACAAATAGAAAACGTCTGCAGCCTCTTCCAAGATCCACGACACCAGTCCATGCTGGGATAAATTACAAAAAATATCCAACAAGCACTTGGGATGGTGACAAAATAGTCACAACAAACAATGACAATGGTCGATGTATTCAGGCCAGCAGTGATCAATGAAAATAACATGGCAGATGTGTTTTAGTACCAGCAATAGCGATACAAACAACATATATATCCAGCGATGAATGCCATGCCATTGCCCAGATGATGAATCAAATCTCTCATAATCTGAAAATTTAGTATACATATCCATCAAGTGCTTCCACCATCTCCAACGCAGCAAGTAGGGTTCCATGCAGCCAATTTTTATAGCAAATGAATTGGTTTGGAAGTTTGTGTAGTTTTCCAACCGAATGGCTGATATATGTAATCAAACATGATGAGAGATTTGTAAATGTAGTTTAAAAAATTGTTAGTTATAGGTTAGTTTACAGCGAAAAGGTGTGATGATCCAATGCACCCTTTCATTTTTATATTTATATTCATTCGTAAATCTACAAACAAGGACAAAATAATAACATTGAATATTGGAACAAGACATGATGATTGATATGTCAAAATTATGGAGGTGATGGAATGAAAGATAATCAAATTTGAAATCTGAATGCAAAGATCCAATACACCATTTCTTGTCAAGCAGAGATAAGTCAGGATTTTATTTATTTCGCAATAGTTTCTCATTATTTCTTTACAATCAAGTCCTTCAGATAAATCAATTTGGAATTCTTTAAAGTGATAGTTTCAATTTGTGTATAATTCAATTTGAGTTTATATTTTGTACATTCAATTATTTCTTTCTCATTTTTGCATGGTTAAAACCTTATTGATTAAAGTGTTGATCAATTAGTCCGTCATTTGAGAAATAGTATTAAATTGAAGTATTGTTTAAAATTTTAGTTATATGCGCACCTCATAACACCTTTAAGGTGATAAGCTTTTGTTTTCAAAGTTGTCTCTAAAGTTGAACATAGGATTGAAGTTATATTGCCTCTTTTGCCCGTATTAAATTAAAGCACTGGTCTCTCTCATTTTGTTGAATTTGGTATAAGGTTTCATTATTTCAAGTTTTGAATTATTCTTTCATTTCATTTAATCCAGTTCATATCTTAATCATATCAGGCAAATATTAAATACATTATATTTCATTAACAAATATATTTTCAGTTTTGTAATCTTATTGACACATTGAGAAGCAGGAGTTGAAGTTATCAGTTATC
>MU226880.1:271571-306926 GCA_018584345.1 Thuja plicata | reverse complement strand
CTAGGGTATTCTACTAAGAGCAAGGCTTATAAATGTCTAAACAAAGCCTCTAACAAAATTGTTGAAAGTGCAAATGTAAAGATAGATGAATTTGCAGAGAAGAATGAAAAGGAAAGCACTAAAGAACTAAAGGACTACAATAGGTTAACTTACAATGAGGAACCTGAAACTCTACCCTACCAACAATGTAGAGCTGCTGAGCAATAGATCATTGCACCTGAGCATTAGGCTGCAAATACCAATGATCAGAATATTGCTCAAAATGATGCACAAATTGATGGAGAACAAAATGATGATCAAGATGATAGACAAAGAGATGAACCTATACTTGAAAGATATGTCAGAAGGAACCATCCATAGGACCAGATCATAGGAGATAAAAAGGATGGTATGAGAACTAGAAGTAAGTCTCTAAATACAAGATATCTATTTTATGATTATGAGCCCAAATCTGTCAATGTTGCACTAGATAATGATGAATAGATAAGTGCTATGAATGAAGAGATTGAACAGATAGAGAAAAAAAACACATGGACACTTGTACCAAGACCAGATGACAAGAATTTCATTGGTACAAAATGGATATTCAGGAATAAGATGAATGAGAATGGAGAAGTCACAAGAAATAAAGCAAGACTAGTATGCAATGGGTATGCACAAGAAGAAGGAATTGACTATGGAGAGACCTTTGCACCCATTGCTAGGATAGAAGGAGTAAGAATATTTCTTGATTATGCTACATATAAATGGTTCAAGGTATATCAAATGGATGTCAAGTGTGCATTCCTAAATGGAATACTTGAAGAAGAGGTATACATTGAACAACCAGAAGGGTTTGTTGATCCAGACAAGAGGGACATGGTATGTAGACTTCACAAAGCCCTGTATGGATTGAAACAAGCACCCCAAGCCTAGTATGAAAGACTTCATTCCTATCTTATAAGTATTGGATTTGTAAGGACTAGTGAAAAGAGTAATCTTTATTTGAAGGAAGATATTGATGCTAACATTTTGATTGCTGAGATATTTTTTGATGACATCATATTTGGAGGCAATGATATGCTATGCAAATCATTTTCAAATGAGATGAGCAAAGAGTTTGAGATATCTATGTTAGGAAAGATCAAGTTCTTTCTTAGTCTGCAAATCATGCAACAAGATGAAGGTATTTTAATTACACAATCCAAGTACATCAAAGAAGTATTGAAAATATTCAAGATGGAAGAATCTAAACCAGTTGGAACACCGATGGCAATAGGATGTAAGCTTACAAAGGAGGGCAAGTCATCAGAGGTAAATCAGACTTTGTACATATCAATGATTGGAAAACTCATGTATGTTGTACATACCAAACCAGATATTGCACATGTAGTAGGGATAGTTGCTAGATTCTTTGCTAATCCCAAAGAGTCACATATGACTGCTGTGAAAATAATTCTAAGATATCTAGAGAATATCAAGGAATATGGCTTATGGTATAGAAGAGAAGACAAATTTGAACTTAAGGTCTTTACCGACGCTGATTGGGCTGGAAATCTTCCTGACCGAAAGAGCACAACTGGAGGAGCATTCTTCATGGGTGAAAGACTTGTCACATGGATCAACAAGAAACAAGGATGCATCTCACAATCTACTATAGAGGCAGAGTATGTTGTTGTTGCTACAAACTACTCAAATATTGCATGGATTAAATAGTTACTGGAAGGTATGCATATGAAAATTTTAGAACCATTAATTATCTATTGTGATAATACAAGTGCAATAAATATTTCCAAGAATCCAGTCATGCATGCTAAAAAAAATCATATTGCCATCAAGTATCATTATTTGAGAGAACAAGTTCAGGCAAAAGAGGTGATACTTGAGTATGTGCAATCGAAGGAACAATTGGCCGATATATTCACCAAGCCACTGCCCAAGGATGCATTTGAGTACTTGAGAAAGAGACTAGGGGTCATACCCTTGTCTACTGGTCAGTAAGCTGACTAGAAGGTTGCATCAGCCATCATATTATCAGAATATCATTCATGTTGATGCAAGCAGAGAGATGGACTTCAAAGATAAATCTATACACAATAAGGTATTTATCTACTCCAAGAAATAGAGTTATTACCGATGAATTGGGAAATTCAAGGAATATATTATGGATAAAAAGGATCCACTTGACATAACTGTCAAAAGCTTGTTTGAAAAGATAATATTTTTGGCATTGTTGTCAAAGGGAAAGAAATATCTCATTATCATACTGACAAAGGGAGAGATTATTTCCATTATCAACAAAGGGAGAGAGCAAATACAAAGGGAGATAAAACATCAAAAGACAAAGGGAGAGAGCTTGACACAGAAGGAGAACACATCACACCAGAGAAAGAAAATATTCTACATCTATCTAGTGAAGGGATTGGAGATAGGAGAAAGCTGCAACAATCAAATCAAATCTATTTGAGCTTACTGATAGACAGACATTTGTAATAGTTACATTAGGAAAGCTTGATGAAACTATATATTTCATATTGTATTAACAATAGTATAGTATGATAATGTAGTATGTTGCTATCAATGCCAACGAGAGAGAGTGATGACATGTAACTGATTGACTGTTTGAAGATATTGAGTTGATATTCATGCAAGGCATTAAATCAGTTAATGTATTGTATTTTCATTGATGTCAACTTGATATAATCTATATGGTCATGGATATACTGCTAAAAGACTTCAAAGAACTGATGAATCAAAGGCTATGCTATCAGTAATGCATATAAGTCAAGTATTCACTAAGTGACTACATACACCGAAGGAGTGAAACTGATGGTCAGAGTAAAAGAGCAAAGTCACAGTGTTGCCCGATGAGGAAATACACAACATTACCGATGAGCAGAGTTTTAGTGTTGCCCGACGGAGAAAAAAAAGGACGAAGATCCTGATGACAACTGAAGTCACACCGACGGAATAGTCAGTTGTCACCGATGACTAACTGAAGTGTTGAGCGACAAAACAGAGAGTTCAAAAAATGACAAAAATGCTTAGCTGTCAAGAAGCTAAATATAGAGTTAAAAGATACTTATCATTGTTTTAATCATCCAGATAAAGTTGGAGATAAGTAATTGATTTAAAGATGCTTTGTCTAGTTGGAAAGAAGATTTCTACGAGATTAGACTAGAGATTTGCTTTAAATCTATTGGCAAAGATTGTTGAACACGCCAACAATCAAGAAAGCCAAGAAAAGGGGAAACATGTCTATATAGAGACAAACCCAATTCATTACAAATTGTGGGATGAACAAGAGAAGAGGAAAGATGCTAAAGAAAATCTAAAGGAGAAGAAAGTCTTCATTTCAGTCCTGATCAAAAAGCTAAAGGAAGAGCTAGATTCTGAAGACACCTACGAATAGTGAGACAAGCATCACAAAAAAGAACAAGTGTGGAGCAAAGGTATATATTTGAGTATTTTGATTAGTGAATTAATGGACCTACAATAGATCTGAAAACCTACAGTTGAGTTGTATGTATGAACAGATCATTATTGTTTCAATTTAACCATTGAATCATATAAGTCTCTTAACCGAGCAGGACTTAAAAGTCTTTTTTAATTGAGATACATCCCAAGGAGTATCAAAAAGTTTGATCACAAAAGTAGCATTGGATATGCCTGATACCTATTGACAAGCCAAGTGAGCATTTTATCAAGAATGGTAGCATTAGATTCCAAATACTAGTTGATAAACTATTTCTAAATCCTCTAACAAGGTCACACCTAATAGTGCGTTTGTAACCTTTGACAGGGTTGGCTCTTAACAGGGCTCACTTCAGAAGAGTGAAAATTTGGGGTACCGGTCCCAATGGTTTTTCCCTTAACAGGGTTTCCACGTTAAAAATCCATGTGTTATGTGTGTATGATTCATTTCTTTACTGTTTTCTATCTTACATAGTTAATTCTGGATTGATCGGTATACTCTGCATATTTAATGTCTTTTGGTAAATAGATGATTGGTTATCGGTAAACATACAGAAGAAGGTATAAAAAAGCAATCTGACAAGTAGTAAATTGATATAAGTATTTCATGGCATTCATCATGTAGGATAGAAGATAACTTGAGACATAATTTGTGGTTATAAGTTTTAAGGGTTGATTTAAGGATTATTTTGAGGCCATTGATTCACCCCCCCCCCCTCTCAGTTATTACTAACACCCTAGCCATCCTATCAAGGTGATCCCCTTCCATCCAAATTCAAGAGGAAAACACTTTTCAAATGGATTCAAATGATCCTTTGCCAAGTCAAGATCAAGGTGTCCCTTCACCTTCATGTCCACCAAAATATCCTATCATCCCTCTATATCCTTCTCAAGATCCATCCATCCCTTCATTTCCTTTTCCTAATCCTCCAGATCTCCCACAAGATCCAATCTTGCCCAATGATCTTGTCATTGCTCCTATTCCATCGCAGGATCCCATTGTTCCTCCTGACCCCACTTGTGATTCAAGTACCTCTATGCAAGTTGTTCATGAACCCCATGCAAGTGAAATTGGTTCCTCCACTTCCATCCAATTTGGTTTACTTCATGATCATATAAGTCCTTCCATATCATATACACGTTAAAATATTGGACTCACGTCGTGTAGCAAGTATCCTATTGGTCAAAGCATGCATTATCAAGTTAAAGGGTTATACCTCCATGCAAAAATTATATTAGAACCCTTTCATATGAAAGAAAGTCTATTGGTCATGGTCCTAATAACAAAAATCAATCTCAAGGTGTTGGTATCCCTTGAAAATCTAATTTTAAACATATACCTCCCCCTTCAACCTTTCCATCCATCTTAGGTCCATATCTTACTCCATCCACTAGTTCACATCCCACTTACCCTTTCCCAAATGCAAGCCAGCAAAGGCACACACCTTGGAAAACCATCCACCCATCCAAAAGGCCTCCATATAATTCCTATCCATCCATGAATCACATTCCCTTTCCAAGCAATTTGGATGCCAAGTATAAAGTCCATAATTCAAGCAATCCACAGACTATCAAGGATGAACATGTCCAATCTAATCGACATGTAAGAACAAATAAAAATATGATCCTAAAAGAAAAAGAAATATCAAAAAGTTCGCAAAGGCCCATTAAGCAAAAAGAAAATTCAAAATTAATATGGGTTCCTAAATATCTTATGAAAGCAATGCATTCCAAGGACCCACACAAAAATGAAAAATCAATATGCATGTGGATTCACAAGAAGCTTCTTGAAGCACAAAGTCCTAAAGAAAAATCCAAATTGGCATCCAAAGTTTCTATCCCTACATCTAAGATCCTTTCATCATCCAAATATATTTTTGGTCCTTGTGTCCCAAAATCCATATCCATTCCTCCATTAAGCCTTCATAATCCAAAATCTAATTTTCCTTCATCACTCCATCACCCCTCAAGGTGTGTGCCAATATTTTTCTTGCATCCATTTCCATCCACTTAGAATCAAGTCTTCTTACATTCCCTCCACTATCCAACAACTATTTTCCAGCCTTTCATCCAACATGTCCAATCCTTGGCATAATCCTTATCCCACCTCATCCAATTATCCATATCCCTTTATCATTACCCTACCAATGTCTTTGAGCATACTGTCATATTCATGGTCCATTATTGCATATCTTTAAAAATCATTGTCCAAAGAAAAAGGCGCTTGAGTCCTCTGTCCATTTTGTATCATGCATCCATCTTTCCAAAAGATCAAAATTTTCCAAAAAGTCCAAAAAAGCAAAAAGGGTAAAAAACTCAAAAAAATAAAATACAAAATAACAAATCATTACCTTGATGAAAACTTGGCAAACAGGCATCTTGGTAACACAAAAAAAAGTGTAAAAAAATTAATTTTATGCAAAAGTGAAAACCTGGCAAATAGGTGTTTTGGGCAAGTATAGTGATGAAAGGCTGGAAATTAGGTGTCATGTCTAATTTATGAACTTCTTGCATTCCATACTTGGGTTCATGCTTCATCCATGTCTACCTATCATATCATAGCCCTTTCATTATCCTCAATTACCTCTATCATTTCCTCCATTATCTTATGCATGCCCCTCATATCCCCTATCCTATCAACACCCATATTCCCCTTTTCACCGCTTTGATCTTGACAAGGGTAGGGATCTCCCTAGAAGAATTACATATACTATCTACTTTACATTTTTCATCCCCTCTTGTCCATATTGCCTATTTATTACATCCCCTTTGGTCCATATTTCCTATCCTATTCTAACCTTTCATTCATATCCCTCACGCTTGTCCATTCTTGATCTTGCTTATCCTATACATATCTTTTCATTATCGATATCCTATTATTTTCCTATCCAAGTCCCTATCTTGGGTTTGATGTAAAATAACGACATTAAATACAAAACTTGTTTTTTTTTTTAAATTCTTGACATGCCCATTCCTATGCTTCACATGCTCTCCAGTGCACCACTTCATTACCCTATTTTGTCATGTTTATTCCCTTAGCTTGGAAAAAATATATTCTCATATTTCTTGGATAGTCCTTGGGAACCCAAACAACTTCAAATACATACTAAGCAACCCTTTTTTTCATCCATCAACTAGTCCCTTCATCCATCCATAATGTCCTTGCCTTGCTAGACACAAGGGATATTTTAATGCTCATGTAAATATTAATGTCTTGAAAAAAAAAAAATGATCCTGAAAAAATTCAAAAAAAATTCAAATATGATCCGGGAAAAACCACTAAAAATCATATATGATGCTAAAAAAATCCCTAAAAAAAAGTTCTATTAAAATTCTAAAAATTGTAAAAAAGTCCTGAAAAAAGCACAAAAAAGTTGAAAATTTCAAAAATCCTAAAAATTTGAAAAATCATCAAAAATCCAAAGCAATAAATGTCATTTTATGACACTCATTTCATTTCCTTGTCATGTACATAATCAATTTTTTCATCAATAAATTATCCCTTGTGACAGCCAGATATTTGAGCAAACACAATCTGAAGACTTATAAAATTTTGCACTTAACAAAATCACTCATTAACAGACAAACTATCCATTCATTACAACAATCAATTAGATCAAACTTGTCTTATCAATTAAACAACATCAATTTGTTCTTTATCAATCACCATTTTGTCATATACAGTGTGTGGTATACTCGAAACCATACAATATTTGTCTTAGATGGGGCACTTCATTCCTCAAACCAAATATCATCCTCATTAATCAAACAAACTATCAAATTTGACAACAAGATCAAAATGGCTGTTGACTTGCTTGGTTCAGTGAGTCTTATATTTTTATTGATTTATCTTTGGTCATGTTCCTATGCTACTCCGGGATATCACTGAGTAATGAGAGTGGTTGGGATGGTTCGTGATTCTTTATTTTTGTTTCTCTCTTCTATTTGTGGTGTGTTTTCATAAAGTTCTGGGGCACGTATGTCATATGCTTTAGGATGGATGGAAACATTCCTTGTCTACAACTGTGTTTCTTTTTACGCAAAGGGATTGCATTATCACTCTGAATTTTTGTGTCATGATGCGCTACATCCATTTTTCCATATTAAATAAATCTTTCATGATAAAAGTGCACTTATGAAAGCAATTTTCATCATTACTAACTCTTCTTCGTCTAAGTTTTGCTTTTTACAAACATTTCTTTTGTTAATCTTTTATAATCAATTTCTTTTCGAAAAATTGTCCTCATGTCAATTTCTACCAAATTTTTTTAAGGGGCATCCTACCTCCATTCTATAGATCCACTAGGGCATGATCTTCATTTTTTCTTTGACACAATGTTCATAATTGTATTGTATCAAAGATGGGCAAAATGTACACATTAAAAAGTGGTTCATGCCTCTGGCCTCCCTTTTATAACATGTCTTTTATATTTTGTGTTTAATCTTTATCATTCACTGATATTGTGGCATTCTTCCATGTCATCATTACTAATTTTCATCCCTAATTTACATCATTTTCTCTTCAATTCATTATTTTGATCATGTCTAATCATGTCATTCTTCATCATCGATCATTTTAATCCTATCAATCAATTAATTCATCTTCTATAGGGGTAAATAATTAGTAATTTATCCCATATTCCTAAGTCCTAACTTATGCTAAATAAATAAAATTTATTTATCCTAATGTTACCCCTTTTCCTCATAATTAATTAATTATATTAATTTATTTTCTAATTTTAAATATGGAAATTATTATTAATTTCCTATTTCTAATTGCTAATTTTTCCTATTTCTTAATTCTCAATTTACTAACATGAGTAGAATTGATTTAAAAATCAATTATCCACTCATTCCCCTTTTCTAGCCTCCACTTCCTAAATTCTAGCCTCCACCTCCTATTAATTAGCCTTCACTTCTTACACCTTCCATTTTTCTTTTGTCGTAATTGTCATAGTTTATGACAATTTTCCTTTTTCCTCTTGTCATAGTTTATTGCAATTTTCCTTTTTTTCATTTGTCATAATTGTCATAGTTTATGACAAATTTCCCCTTTTTCACTCACTAATTTCTAATTGTGCATCAAACTTGTCATAAATAGACATAGTTTATGATAAATTTCCTCTTTCAAATTTGTCAATTATCATAGTTTATGAAAATTTCTCTTTTGCACACTTAATTGCTAAATTTGCAATTCCTCTTCCAAATTATATAAATTGAGATGAATTTCTCTCATTTTGCTAACCATCACAATTTGAGTATTCTCACCATCACTATAGTCAATTTGCTTTCATATTTTAAGTGCATTATGTCAACATGAGAGCTACATCAATTATTTTGGAGAAGCGAGAAAGAGCACAATTGTCAAATCGAAGGAGTTTTGTTTATAGTTTGTGTTTCCTTGTCTCAATTTCTTTTGTGTTTGGATAGGTTAATTATGCATGGTTTAGAGTTTGATGGTTCCTCTTGTGTGCATTTTTTTCTCATTTTCCTATCCTACACTCCCAACATAACATGCATAAAATCTCAAGAATACCAAAATAGGGCCTAATAGAGCATCTACTTATAGGTGCTAACTTTTAAGGATGATACAATACCCAATGTTCTACACCGTTCCAAAGGGGGAGTTAGACCAGTTTGAGACATTTTGTTAGAGAGAGCTAATTATATACAAACATTTTTCGTAATATAGAGACTTAAATAGGCCTTATTAAGGATTCGATATGTCGAACTGAAAGCAATTGAATGCAAGGAAATATGATGTTTGGCACGTCAAACATAGTACCCTAGAGGAAACAAGCTTAGGAGAAGAAGAAGAAGAAAGTGAAAATGACATGAACATGAGGGAATATATAGAAAGAATGAATGAAAGTTGTTAATGGAGATGGGGCCCTCAAGTAATGTTAGCCTTAATGAACTTGAGATGCTTTTGAGGTGTGAGTTTGATATTATCAATTTATGGGATCAAGTTATAGTGCCACATTGTTTGCATGTTATTAAGACACAATTCATGGGCATGAAAAAGTAGGCAATCAAAATGGAAACATGCAATCTAACTTTGACATTCAAAGCTATGCATTGTTTTCAAAGCAAAAAATAGAGCTTAGAATAATTATAGACCATAGCAAATGCCCATTTGCTAGACCATTGCACATGATTATTCAAGGAAAAATGGGTACATGTCAATCCTACTTAATTTATTGCATAGGAACTGCACCAAAAATTAAGACACTAGGACAAAAATCTAGCTACACATAGTAGCTCCTATAGGAGTTGTTGCATTTAGCATACATGCATCAACTATACATTCAATGTTGAAGAATCTTACTAAAGAAATGCATCCATTACAAGAACAAGCATTGACATCATTCTAAGAAGAGTTGAAGCACATAAGATACATCTTCATTGTGAAATGAGATTCATAGGGTTGAAGCTAGTACTAAAAATAGAAAGTAGATTTTGTGAAGAATTTCCCCACAATCAACATCTATGTTGTTTTGGATTCTTAATAATATTAGTTTGTGAGCTTGCACAAGTATCACATGTGATGGAAAAGCCTATCGACACATCACATTCAAATGTGAAAATATTTTGGGATTAATTTAGTAAAGTTACATAATCAAAGAATGCTAAATTCATTGAATTGTCCAATTATACTAAGCAATGCAACAAGAACTAGGAGCACAATAGAAAATGTGAGTTATGATGAACAACTCGACAAAAAAGTGTTTCTTTGTAGAGGTCAATGTATGATGCTTATGAATAACATATAGATAGAAGAAAGCCTTGTAAATGGAGCTATATGCAAAGTAATTGAAATCATTTATAATCCTGGTTTGAAACCTCCCGATGTCTCAATGTATGTTGTGGAAAGGGCGGATAATTATATTGGCCCACCTTGGGATCTAGATGATCCCAAAAGTATTCCAATAGTTTTCGTGACTCTTGGTAGTAGAAGACAGGTACCTTTGAAAATGGAATGAGCTATAATGATACATAAATCACAAGGCCTAACACTACAAAATGAAATGATTGATATTGGAAAAATGGAGAAGCATGGGCTAACATTCACAACTATATCTAGAGTCAAGTAATTAAATGACCTTTGCATCCAACCTACATTTTCCTTTGAGAGGTTTTTGAATATTAAAATCATTACATATATAATTATGAGGAAAAAATAGGAATCATGATGATGAAAACTCTCTCTAGAAAATCAAGGTATTCAATTCTTACCTACTGTATATTTTAAAATGGTGAGCAATGCAAAGATATAGATCACTCACCAAGATCTTATATACATTGGAAATACAAACCCCCGCTAATAAAATCTAATTAACACAACAAAATGGAGGATGGGTGATGATGAAAGGTCTATTCTCAATGAGGATTTGATTTCCTTAAGAGAAATTTGATTTGATAAAGTACATTTAAAGAAGTAAGAACAAATGCACCTAAAAATAAGATGAAGAGGATGGTACTTTGAAACTGGTTTTGATTGTCGCCAAAATGTTGGATCCTGATGTAACTTAAAAACTAGGAAGCAAAGGTCTAAATCTTTATGTCTTGAAAATTTTAGCCAAAAAGTGCAGGAACACGTCATTTTTTGAGGTACATGTTGAGAAGTCAACTTGTACCTTGGGAAACAAGTCGAGAACCAACTTGTTCCAAGTAATGCCAAAGTTGATGAAACTTTTTGGGTTCCTATGTTTGCACCTGTACTCCTTAGATCCAAGACCGCAACTCCACAACCTATTTCTAAACATAGAAAAATGGGGGACATGTTGTGGAAAGGGTATTTCCTTGGTCAAACCCCTTTTTAGGAATTAACCTTGAAATTGAATTGAAATTACATAAGGAAAAATGAACGATCTGAAAAATGAATCAACTTATACCTTAATGATGCAATGCCTCTTTGGATGTGATCACAAATGTTGATGCAATAGCTTGAAATCCACAAAAACCTAGTAGGAAATCATGATTCCAAAGGCTTGAAATGATGGATGTTGTATTTTTCCATAATTCTTGATGAAGATGAAGATGAATGCCTTGAGGATCTTGAGGAATTGCTTGATTGCTTGCTTGCTTGGATGCACAATGAAAGTATGATATCTTGCATGAATGTGTATATATATTACGGATGTGTGTATATGGATCTCAAAATGAGAGGAAGAGATCTCCCTTTTATATTGATTTTAGACCCCAAACTGAGTCTAGACCGACCATGTATCTAACCCTCGAAAAAAGATCTCGACATTGGGCCCTAGGTTAGATCTGGGTTCTAAATCCTAGGAACAAGTTGAGACTTGACTTGTACCCCAGGGAAAAATTCAAGATCTGGACTTGTACCCCAGGGAACAAGTCGATAATTTGACTTGTCCCAGGTAGAACTTGCACATAAACCCAGTGAATGTCGGGGAAAGTGTAAAAAAGTGGGAGGAGAAGATGCAAGTAGCCAGGATGTTAGGTTAGATTGAAAAATAAGAAACTAAATGGATAGGTCCTAGGTGGGGAAATGAATTATGATATTGGAGGAAAAGGAAAAATCATGCCTAGAAGCGAGATCCAAACTTGAGTTTTGAACAAATAATGTTAATTTGGAAGTTCAATAAGTGCCAGAAGAATATGAAATCAATGTGGGAACCCATACATACTAAAATAGGGCTAAAATTGTGCACCTAATAAGGGTGCTTACTTTTTAGGAAGATGTACCTACATCTTTTTCATAATTCTCCTAATCGTTTGTAGTACATTGATTTGATTTTTGCACATTCCTCTTTTACAAAAATCTACTCTAGGGCATCACAATACAAACTTTTAAGTGATGGTCTTGAATCAAAAAACTCAAAATTCCAAGGTAATGATGTTTATACATTGTCAACAACACTTTGATGGTCAATATATATTTATTTTGGAGGTTATCAAATATCATTCTATGCTATGTTTCTTATGAATACTAGTGTGCCCATTATTTCTTGATATCCCATTGCTTTACTAACATATATCTCTGACTATTATTACATGTTGTATTTATTGAAACTATAAAAAGTATTTCTTTGTTTTCACATTTTGTTTTTGGTGACTTCTTATAAGCCCTCCAATATATTACCGTAGCATATCTTTCTATTAGCATAACCATTGCACCTCGATGGGGTGCAAACGCTAATTTATACTTTCACTAGGATATTTGTTGTCAATATGAGAACAACTTGAAGAGTGGTTTCATAGATCAACTTCTCTATAAAAAAGACTTCACAACACTTAGTTTATTGATATGAAACACACTTAAAGCTTCACAATGGAAGAACTGATAATAACAAAAAGTTGAAGATAGCCTGGTGGAAAATTCAGAGAACACCTAGACAGCCTGGTGGAAAATTTAGATGAGGACGTCACCATTGAAGATGATTCTAACTATCTAGTCAAAGGGATAAAAACTTGTACTATACACTTAAGTTCAGGCATTTCACTTTAGCTGACAGGTGTGTTATATGTGTCAGGAATCAAGCAGAACTTATTTTCCATATCAACCCTTAAAGAAAAAGGATATCGAATCACCTTCAAGGATGGAAAAGTCCTAACATGGCCCAAGAACTCAAATATCAAGAAAGCGCATACCATAGGAGTTAGATATGGGTGCTTATATAAACTTTTCACTTCACCTTCTCAAGTCTTAGTTCATGAGTCCCCAAATACATGTGAGACTTGGCATAGAAGATTAGGGCATCTCAATTTTTGTGCTCTACCTTCAATAGAGAAAATGGTGACAAGTTTACCTAAATTGAATCGAGGACATGAAGGGGCTTGTAAAGGGTGTGCATTGGGAAAGAACACTAAAGGCACTTTTCATAGTAGTGAAAATAGGTCTAAACATGTATTAGAACTCATTCATTCAGATTTATGTGGACCTATGACAGTAACCTCCTTAGGTGGATTTTTGTACTACGTTATTTTTGTAGATTACTACTCTATGAAAAACATGGATATATTTTTTGAAATGTAAAGAGTTTGATGAAGTCCTTATGAGATTTAAGGAATTCAACGCTCTAGTAGAAAATATGTCAGGTAAGAGTATCAAAACCTTAAGATCAGATAATGGGAGGAATACATCTCTGATAAATTCAAAATATTTTTTACTAATGTTGGGATTAAGAGGGAGTTTAATGTTTCATACAATCCTCAACAAAATGGAGTAACATAAAGGAAAAATATGACAATTATAGAAGCAACCAAAGCCATGATACTTGGTCAAAACCTTCATACCTCTTTCTGGGTTGGATTATAAGTTTTGCAACAGACAAATGGAATCACCCTAAATCAAGGAAAGTAAACTATAGACATTCTAAATAGGTTTGGAATGATGGATTGTAAACCCATGACAACTCCCATGGAAACAAACTTACAGAAATTAAAAGAAGCTACAACAAACTCAAACTTGGCAGATCCTACTCTCTATCGGAAAATTATTGGGTCCTTAATGTACTTAGTCAACACTAGACCTGAAATTTTATATGCGGTAAAATACTCTTAGTCAGTTAATGTGTGAGCTAAGACAGTTACATCTAGTAGAAACAAAAAACATTCTAAGGTACCTGTGTGGCACAAATGGATATGGTCTCGAATATAATAATGTAGATTGGAGACTGTGGATATACAGATTCAGATTGGGTAGGAAGTGTGGTCGATCTAAAAAGCACATCAAGGTGTTGTTTTTAGCTTAGGATCAACTATGATCCCCTGGTTTAGTAGGAAGCAATCTTTAGTTGCATAAATCTCCACATAAGCCAAGTATATTGCAGCATCCATGGGAGCTCAAGAAGTTGTATGGTTGAGGAAACTTCTTGTAGGACTGTTTGAACAACCTTTGGATCCTACTATCATTTACTATGACAATCAAAGTTGTATAAAAATTCAGTGAATCCCGTGTTCTGTGATAGATCTAAGCATATATAAATTCTCTACCATTATGTTACAAACATGGTAGAGAGAAATGATATACAATTGAGATATGTTAGTACAAGTGAAAAAATGACATACATTCTCACCAAGCCTCATTCAAAGACAAAGTTTGAATACTTTTGAGGTAAGCTTGGTATGGTAAAAATGTAATCTTATCTGAGATTGAGTCTCAACAATGATGATTTATTCTACTAATATATTCTAAAGATGTTTAATGTGTAAACTCTTTCATTGTCATGTGGGTGCCTCCATGACTTTATGGGCCTCTGTGAACATCATTGGAAGGTGACAATCTTTAATGATGAGCACTTATATTATTGGGCTATTTTTGTAAGGTGACGATCTTACAGTAATCCATTTATCTCATAAGTAATATCTATTAAATGGTGGATATCATGAGACTCGATATTTATGGATGAACCATAATGAAGAATATTACTGAAATATTCATGGTGGATTTTATGTGAGTTAATATCCGTGGATATGCCATGATCAGATATCCCTATGGTAGGTATCATGTGACTTGATACCAGTGCACATACCATAGTGATATTACATTTTGAGTATGGTGAATATCACATGACTTGATATTCTTGGACTTACCATTACTCCTAATATCACGATGAGGTGATATCTTTTCTCTTTCACAATAAATATGATTATTGTGTTTTTACTTTCGATAGAAATACTCCTCCCTAACTAAGAGGGAGTGTTGGAGTTTTGTAGCTTTGGTCATATTATTCTAACTGATGAAATCAAATGGTGATATATCTTAAACATTTGATGTCTATCTTTTATTGTATTATGATATAATTATTTGCTATAGTTGTCATAATTGATCTATGCATAATAGATGATTAATATTTGATAATAATAATAATAATAATAACAATAATAGTAGTAGTAGTAGTATTAGTAGTAGTCTTATCATTAAATATATATACATTATCGATCATATGGAAATTAATAATCATTTGAAGTGGTTCAATATTCATATCGACATATTAATATATATGACAACAGATATAATCATTCATATTGTGTTTGTATTATTGCTAAGTGAAGATAAACAAATAGCTAACATATTGGTTACTAATGATATGATTAAGGTATGACATGCCTTACGTAGAGACATGTCTCTATGTAAAACATAGCTCAGCAACATTGTATTTAATGATAGTCATTCCTATTCTTAGCAATGTACAATATTGATAAAAGTGCAAAGCAGATTAAGATCACAGCCATCCGTTTATCCCGACTTCAGCGACATACTATTATTGAGATCAATATCAATATCATTATTATTGCAGATTGGTATCGAGTTATAGATCAATATCAATATCATTATTATTGCAGATTAATATCAAGTTACTCATCGATAATAATATCATTGTCATTGGAGATTGATATCAAGGAACTTATCTTAAATATTATTGTGAGCATAAAACAACAATTTGAAGAACATTGTATTGAGGATCAAACTAGTCATTGACATTATATATTCATCTGCAAAACAAGTAAAGTAAAGAATAAATTTCTTTAACATTTAAATTTGATCATAACTTAACATGAGAGGCATAGAAATTAGAGGGGAATTCAACATTGTCAACTACTAATTTGTCAAGGCTATCGAAATATTTCTCTTCCCAAATTTGTAAGGTGCACCAATATTTTGCATAAGTACAATTCAAATATTAGCTACCATATATATCAAATCTTTATTACCACCCCTTTAAACATGGGATAAGGTGACATATTCTAGTTTCTTAGACAACCATATGGATTCATCTAGGATACCTTGGGCTTTTAAGATGAGATGCATCAAACTATCTTGGCATTTATCAAGATTTTAGAATCAACCTCAACCATCAATCTCTTCCATCCTTTGAACCATTTAAAAACCTTTCAACAATGGTATTTCCTCTTCCATATTGTTACTTTCAATTCCCACATCAATCAAAACAATGATTAATGGTCGACTTTGTTATTTCTAAAAACATATCCTTCTTTAGAAGGCACGGGATTACTTTTAGCTAAATTATGAAAATTGAACTTTGTAGTTCTCTTGGGGTGGGGGTGAATAAACAATTCTAGCTTCATATATTTTCAATAATTCTTAAGGAGAAATTTAGGAACTAATAATTTAACCAATTACTATTGGATAGATAACTTTTACCTCTTTTATTCTAATCAATTTCCTAGTTTTCCTTCATCCAGACTATATGATTAGATCAAATAATACAACTTCAATTCACTCCCATATTCATAATTCTTTATAATATTTATCTTTAGACATTATTTGTTTTCTTTCCTTCTAGAAGTTACAAATTATGATTCCTTTAGCTACTTTCCATGGGATCTAAAGGGTTTTACTCTTGATTTTTAGTGCTCATCACTTCACCCTATCCAACATTAGGAATGCCTAAATTACACTAAATTTTTCCGGAAGTGTACTTCAAAAAATTTCAGCAAATGGGCCATGGAGAAAAATATGATTACTTAATTCCTCATCCCTCCTATAGAGAAGGCATATGCAAAGCCCACTGAAATCTTTTTTGATTAGGCAGTAATGGGTCAAGATCCAACCAAAGGAATCTATTGGCTTTTAAAAGCCTCATACATTATTTTCTTGTAAAGGCATACCCAATGGATGCACTTGGATTATGAGATATAATATAATTTAAGACAACACTTTGTCTACAGATATTTTTTGCTCATGTTAATGATGTTGTAACACCACTAAATTTTTCCTGAAGTGCACTTCAAAAAAATTCAGCAAATGAGCCATGGAGAAAAATATGATTACGTAATTCCTCATCCCTCCTACAATCAAGGCACATGCAAGGCCCAATGGAATCTTTTTTTATTTGATAGTAATAGGTCAAGATCCAACCAAAGGAGTCTATTGACTTTTAAAAGCCTCATACATTATTTTCTTGTAAAGGCATACCCAATGTATGCACTTGGATTATGAGATATAATATAATTTAAGGCAACACCTTGTCCACAAACATTTATTTCTCATGTTAATAATGTAGTAACACCATATCAGTTATGTCAAAAAAAACATGCAATGTAAGTTACAAACAAAGTAACTTCCTCTAAAGCCACACTTATTGAAATGTGTAGCATCCAATTCTCACAAACTCCATTGTATTTATTTTTCACAATTGGAAATCAAAGTAATTAGAACACCCTTGGAAGCTTATTCAAAACAAGAAATCCCTATAAGAGGGCACACTAAAAAAACACAACAAAGAATATTTAATAGAGAAAGGAAAAATCATTGTCAAATCTACCGTGTGTTTAAATTGTTGTCTATAGTGACCAAATTGTTGTTGCTAAAAAAGTACCTCTCCAAAGGATTAAATTGTTGTTCATTGTCTACTGAGCGTCTATTAAGTCATTTTCAAAGGGCATGTTTGAACGCCAACTATAGGAAGGGAAAATAAATATCAAAACTGTCTGTTGTTGTAGAGAGTAGGCAGATTGAAGGCCTTCTCAAAGGAGAGATTAGAGAATAATTATTGTGTAGTCAAAGGGAAGAAATAAGTGCATATTGATAGACAAAGTACATAAGGCTTTATGGATAAAATAGAATGGTTTGGATTGAGTTAATTTAATCGTGCTTAATGTGTTTGAATCTGTAAACCTTACTCTTGCATTTTGCTATTCTTAAGCTACAACTTTGAATTTTGTGAAAAAACAACAACATTGTGATTATCCTACAATTTTTTTTATTAAAAGATGAAAGTTTACTTGTAAAACCTAAAGTTGTGTAGCCCTGTCCAACATTCAAAATCTTGTTTTTCCTGAAGTCCAACATTAACAAGCCAAAACTTTAATGTCTAGAAACAAAATAAGCATGATTGCTAATACAAGAATTATTGTTGAACAATTTTTAGAACAGAAACCAGAACAACTTCAGTCCTCTTGATTTTGATAACCATCATAAGGAAGCCTTCTTGTTGAAAATGCCTTTCTCTAATGGCGTAATCCTACAAGTTTGGAATCCACTTCCATTAGTGATCTTTGCGAAAGCCTAAAAAAGAATTGTCAAATTTCTAAAGGTAGTCTTATATTCAAAAAACCCGTTGTTTTGCAAAATGTTGAGGGAGGTTTGATCGCTTTTAGAAAATCTATCTAGAATGAGATACTTGGAGATTTATTTTATATTTTTAACAAAACTAGTCGATGAGGATAGTATGGTTGCTCCAATCATCAATAATTTTTTACCATCATTTGAATTTTTTTGAGGTCTTTGCATATGTTGGCAAAGAATCAAACTCTTGCCTTGGAGAAATTTAGTTTATATTTGTTGCATAAGAAAAGACACAAATGCAAATGGCTAAGTCTATTTGTGGTTCTCCCTCTTCACATGGTAAACACTACTATTAAGTTTTTCACTATGCAAGAGATCGATATGGGTGTTAAGAAGCTAAATGTTGGAAAAGAAAAAGACTTAGTTGAACTAAAATCATAGTATTTGAATTTGTGTGTGAAAACTCTTACACCTCACATTTCAACAAGGGTTCTCTTTAGATTTGGCACCTAGCCTAGAAATACCTCTTTTCAAGAGTAGTGTCATTAATGATCCCAGCAATTACGACACCACAATGATAAATCTTTTGTTTGCAAATTTTTTTGGAAGTATGATAGAAAATAGAACTAGAAAATGGGTAGAAGAAAGGGATAAAGCATTCTAAAAGGCAATCAGGTTTCAAACCTATGCATTCTATAGTTTATCACGATATAATTTTAAGACACACCATTGAAAAAAATTGGGTAAAAAAGAGGAAGACTTTTGTTGCTTTGTCAATTACAAAAAATCTTTTGACATAGTTTCTAGGAGGATAAACAACAACAGTAACCGAATCACCAAATAACTTATAACTCAAATAGTAACTTGCATAAACAGTAAATATCATTCACATGAAATATTCAACACAATTAACACTAGATTTAACGAGGAAACCAATTTGGTAAAAACCTTTGTGGGAATTGTCACCCACAAATGAAAATACTCTTCTGAAGTATGCTTGGTTAAAAGCCAATCTTGTTAAAGATTACAATACATATTGTTATATGTGACCCTATTAGGGGATTTACCTTAGACCCGTTAAGATCTTCACCCTGTTAGGAGTGGCCTGGTTAGAGGGCTTTGAACATTCATTTACAATGTTACCTTTCTCAAGGATTTTACAATAAGACTGTTAAGTCCACTCGGTTAAGAGATTTCTCTATTACAAATGAAAATAAGAAATAGTGTATAAAATTATTTGTAAAACTATAACTACCTCTTGCTTGATCATATCCCTTATGTGCTCTCTGACTACTGGCATCAATAATTCATCAATATCTTCTCTAGACTCAGATTTTCACCTCTTTGCTCTTCACTGCATCACTCGGTAGCACTTCAACACTTAAACTTGTTATCCCTCTGTTATTTGAATTCATCCTTTAAATAGACTTTATTTTTACCTCTTAATCTCCTTATTAGCTTTTCCTTCAATCACGTGCAACCATTAGATCAACTTTTTCAACTGATTCAGTGAACTTGAAACTTGATTAAAACACGATTAACCGCTTCGGCGTCACCTCAGAACTTGTTCTTGGAAATAAAACCTTCACTTTTGTCGCTTAATCTATACCATAGATCTCTTCCTTGAATTTTCTCATGTGTAGATCTTATAACCAACTTCTTTTTCATTCTTGGAATCCTCCATATTGTTGTGGCTCACCATTAAATGCATTATTATCCTTGTTTCTATCATCTGTTATGCTCGACAACTAACTCTCAATTCGGTGACTAACATGCACTGCTTGGTGCTTCAATGTCTCAGTGTCCTAACCGACTTACATAACCCTTTACTAACAGGATTCTTTCTACTCGGTAACTTAACTCTTTAGTCTTACCGACTTGCCCAGTCTTCTTTACCGACTTGATAAAGTAGAAACCAATTATCTCAAGATGAACTTGTCATTGTCTGATCTGTATCTATTTCCCAATTAAACCAATATGAAAGATATGGAAATTCAATATGAACCAAAAATTACTTGCATGAAAACAATGACAAAATAACAACTGATCTAATCCTTTATACAAACTTGTATACCTATGATATCTTTCGTCATCATCTCCATCAGTTGAGTAACAATCTCCCTCTTTGGAATTGATGACAACATTGTCAATTGATGATGACATACTCTAACATCTTTATTTTGTCTTTACTCCCATTGAGTTATTTGATCATGTTCTCCCTCTGTGTTCATTCTCTCTCTTTCTATTCTTTCTTATTTTACCTCCTTCTCTGTATTAATCAATTATTCATTCTCCCTCTTTGACAACAGTGCCAAAGGTTTATATTCCTGAAAACTTGTTAAGGAAGTGGATCATACCTTGCATGTATTGATAACTCATTGCATGCATAATTACTTTACACAACTTCAAGCAACACCTAAAGTGTGAGCACTAGCATCAAATCACAATATAGATATTTTATTGAGTCCTAGAATTAATGAAACATGAATCATGCTCTAGTGAATGTTGGATAGGGGTAGGACCCCTAATTTACCCTAGAGATACTCAAAAGCATCCTGCCATAGTGACTTAGTCAATATATCTGATAAGTGCTCCTTTGAGTTCACATACTCCAACATCATGTGCTTGTCTTGAACTTGCTCTCTCAAGTAATGATACTTGATAGAAATGTGTTTGGTCTTGGAATGCATCACAAAATTCTTTGATATGTTTATAGAGCTTGTGTTATCACAAAAATAGTAACTGGATCAAGAATCTCCTCTTGCATACCTTCAAGTAGTTGTTTGATCCATACAATGTTTGCACAATTCATAGTTGCAGCAACATATTCAGCCTCGACAGTAGACTTTGAAATACAACTTTGCTCCATACTCAGCCATGTTACTAATATTTCTACTAAAAAGAAAGCTCCTTCACTTGTAATTTTTCTATCATCAGTGTTTCCGGCCTAATTAGCATCAGTGTAGACCTTCAATTCAAAAGTTCTTCCTTTCTTGTACAGTAGATAAAACTTCTCGGTTCCTTTCAGATATCTAAATATTCTTTTAACTGTAGACATATGTGATTCCTTTGGATCAGTAGAAAATTTAGCAACAATACCAACTGCATGAGCCATATCAGGTCTGCTATGTACAACACATTGTAGCTTACCAATAATTGATCGATAGAGTGTCTCATTCACTTTGTTTGACTCATCTTCCTTTGATAACTTGCAACCAGTGACCATCGGTGTTCCAACTGGCCTTGAGCCTTCCATCCCAAAAGCCTTTAGGATCTCCTTGATGTACTTTAATTATGTAATATAGATCCCATCTTTCACTTGTTGAATATGTAGTCCAAGAAATATTTTATCTCCCCTATCATGGACATCTCAAATTCCTTTCTCATCTCTTCAGCAAAAGATCTACATAATGTGTTATTGCCTCCAAAAATAATATCATCAACAAATATCTCAACAATCAAAATCTCATCATCACCATCACATTTCATATACACATTACTATTATCACTTGTTTTTTGAAATCCAATCTTGATTAGATATGCATGTAATCTTTCATACCAAGCTCGGGGTGCTTGTTTCAAACCATATAGTGCCTTATGCAATTTGCATATCGTGTCCTTATTAGTATTCTCAGCAAATCTTTCAGGTTGTTCTATATAAACTTCTTCTTCAAGAATACCATTAAGAAATGCAGACTTGACATCCATTTGATAGACTTTAAATCCTTTGTAAGTTGCATATGCTAGTAGAATTCTAACTCCTAATCTACCAATAGGTGCAAAAGTTTCACCATAGTGAATTCCTTCTTCTTGTGCATATCCTTTACAAACTAGTCTTGCTTTGTTTTTTATTACATCTCCATGCTTATTCAATTTTTTTCTAAAAATCCACTTTGTACCAATAACATTGTTATCTTTAGGTCTCAGTACTAAACTCCATGTATTATTCTTTACAATTTGATCTATCTCTTCTTTCATAGCTTTAGCCCAGTCTTCATTCTCTAATGCATCCTTTACTCTTCTTGGTTCTAATTCAGAAATTAAGCACATATTATCTCTTACCTTTCTTCTTGTAATAATTCTAGCATCCTTTTCTCCAATTATTTTACTCGGTGATTGGTGTCTCCTCACATACTTGGCTAGAACAAGCTTAGTAGTCGATGGAACTTCATTTCCATCATTCAGTTGTAGTTCTCTCTGTTCATCTTCCTCCTTGATTTGTGCTTTCGGTAAGGTATCATGAACATTTTTTTGAACATATACAAATCTTTGATAATCCTCATGTTCCTTCTTGTTGTTCTCATCATTTCTCTCTGCAAATTCATCAATTCTCACATTTTTACTTTCCACAATTTTGTTAGTAGATTTGTTTAGACATTTGTAAGCTTTTCTCTTTGTAGAATATCCTAAGAATATTCCCTCATCTCCTTTAGAATAAAATTTACCATCTCTATCATCTTTACGAATATAGCATCTACTTCCAAATAGTTTGAAATAACTCACATTAAGTTTTTGATCGTATCAAATCTTGTATGGAGTCTTGTTTGTACATTTCTTCAATTGTACTCGGTTAAGTGTATAAGAAAAATTATTGATTGCTTATCTCCAATAAGTTTGAGAAATACCCTTCTCAATCATTAGTGTTCTCGCATAATCCACAATGGATCTATTTCTCCTTTCAGCTATATTGTTCTGTTGTGGTGTCCTCGGTGCAGACATTTGTCTCTTTATTCCATGTTCATTGTAGAAAAGTGTAAACTTGTCAGAAGTAAACTCTCCTCCTCTGTCAGACCTCAGACACTTCAGTTTTATTCTAGTCTCCTTTTCAACTCTTGCCTTGTACCACTTAAACATTTGGAAAGCTTCAGATTTTTCTTTTAAAAAATGACAAACATCATTCTAGAATAATCATCAAAAAACAAAATGAAATATCTATCACCATAGTAGTTTTGTGTTCTCATCGGTCCACATAGGTCAATGTGCACTAAGTCAAAAATTTGTTGTGTAACATAAGACTTACTTGTAAAACTTGACTTAGTCATTTTCAAACTTGACATTCCTTGCACATGACATTCTCAGGTTTCTCTAATCTTGGTAGACCTCTTACTCTATTATTTTTGCTCACTTTAATTAGATTGTCAAAATTTACATGACATAACCTCTCGTGCCATAACCATGCGTCTTCAACTTTAGCATATAAATAACTCTCAGTAGATGTATCAAGGTAGAATAGGTTACCTTTTGATTGTTCTCCAGTGGCAATCAAAATTCCTTTATGATCCAATACTTTTACCTTTCCATACTAGAATTCTAATCGATGTCATGTATTGTTTAGTTGTGCCACACTCAACATATTGTACTTTAGTCCTTCAACCCAATATACATCATCACATATGGTATTATTCAAGATAATTATAGAACATTTACCTTTCACAGGATATGGAGTATCATTACCGAATCTAACATATCCTCCGTCGTGTTCTTCCATAGTAGTGAACTTAATTGTATCACCAGTCATGTGGTGTGAACACCCATTGTCTATAATCTAGGTATCATTCTTGCTTACATGCGATATTAGGGATTTTTCTTCTTTCTTTTCTTCATTATAATTATCCTTGATGACAACATATGCAACTTCTTCTCTGTCATCATCATCTATGTCATCATCGGTTAGTCTTTCATTAGCAATTTGACATGACTTCTTACCTTTATTTTTGAAATCTCATAATCTCTTGAATCATTTTTCTCTTTTGTTCTCATATTGGTTGTCTTTCTTCTCATCACTGTCATTTTCAGGGCATCTAGCAGCAATGTGTCGAATCTTGTTACATTTAAAACATTTCAAAGGTAGCTTACCTTGGTGCTTCCCTTTACCACTTTGTAGTTTTCTAGCTAGTAGAGCTTCAAACTCTCTCTCATTTGCTTCATCTTCAACATACAGTTCTTCTAAATCACTCTTGCAACTATAGAATATTTCACTAGAACTACTTGCATAACCATCACTCTGTCTAGACTCCCTAGAAGTTCCAATCTTTAAAGATAATTTAAATGCAAACTCAATCCTAGCAGTAGTAGGTAAACTATTATCAAAATCATTAAGCTCAAAAGCAATCAACTTACCAATAGTAGCATCTAGTGAAACAATCATCTGAGGAATGGATCTCAGTTCTTGCATTGTAGATACTCGGATGACATACATAGGTAACAATGTTCTTAACAGTTTGCTTGTCACATCTTCTTCAGTTATCTTTCCTCCAATGCCTCTGATAGCATTCACAGTTTCTTTCAGTCCTGCATTGTATAGTGTAACATTTTCAGCTTCTTTCATTCTCATAGCATCAAATTTTTCTCTTAAGCTTTCAACTTTTTCTTTCTGAACATGTTGATCTCCACCATGTACCAATATTTGAATCTTATCCCACATCTATTTTTTTGTATCACAATCTTTAAGGTCATTAAACTCCATATCGGTGAGAGTAGATGATATCTTGATATTTAACTCAAGTCTTTTAAACTTATCTCTTACAGTACTTAGCTCTAGTACTAATTGTTGGATTACTGAGAGGGGGGTGAATTAGAAAATTATGATACTTTAAAATTTAAAACTTTGCTCTGATTCAAATCAGTAGGATAAACAACAACAATAATTGAATCACCAAATAAATTAAATAACTCAAATAGTAACTTGCATAAATAGTAAATATCATTCACATGAAACATTCAACACAATTAACACCAAATTTAATGAGGAAACTCAATTTGGGAAAAACCTTTGTGGGAATTGTCACCCACAAATGAAAATACTCTTCTAAAGTATGCTCGGTTAAAAGTCAATCCTGTTAAAGGTTATAATACACATTGTTATATGTGATCTTGTTAGGTGATTTAACTTAGACACGTTAATATCTTCACCCTATTAGGAGTGGCTTAGTTAGAGGGCTTTGAACACTCTTTAGAATGTCACCTTTCTCAAGGATTTTACAATAAGACTGTTAAGTCCACTCGGTTAAGAGATTTCTATGTTACAAATTCAAATAAGCAACATTGTATAAAATGATCTGTAAAACTGTAACTACCTCTTGGTTGATCAAATCCCTTATGCGCTCTCTAACTACAAGCATCAATGCTTCGTTTGTCTCTGCTCTAAACTCATATTTTCACCTATTTTCTCTTCACTATATCACTTGGTAGCACTTCAACACTTCAAATTTCTAGCCCTTTTTTATTCGAACTCATCCTTTAAATAGACTCTATTTTTGCCTCTTAATCTCCTTGATTAGGTTTTTCTTCAATCACGCTCATTCATTAGATCAAATTTTTGAACTGATTCAATGAACTTGAAACTAGGTTAAAACATGGTTAATCGCTTCGGCATCACCTCAGAACTTTCACTTTTCTTGGAAATAAAACCTTCAATTTTGTCACTTAATCTATACCATAGATCTCTTCCTTGAATTTTCTCATACGTAGATCTTGTAACCAACTTCTTATTCATTCTTGGAATCCTCCAGATCATTGTGGCTCACCATTAAATGTGTTCTTACCCTTGTTTCTATCATATGTTATGCTTGGCAACTAACTCTCAGTTTGGTGACTAACATGCACTACTCGGTGCTTCAATGTCTCAGTGTCTTAACTGACTTACATAACCCTTTACTGACAAACTTTTTTCTGCTTGGTAACTTAACTATTTAGTCTTACCGAGTTTCCCAGTCTACTTTACCAACTTAATAAAGTAGAAACCAATTATCTCAAGATGAACTTATCATTGCCTGATCTTTATCTATAGCATAATTAAATTAACTTTGAAATATATGGCAATTCAATATGAACCAGAAATCAACTGCTTGACATCAATGACAAAATAACAATCGATCAAATCCTTTCTACAAACTTGTATACCTCTGATCTCGGTCTTCATGATCATCTCCATCAGTTGAGTAACATCTTATGCATCTTAGAGTAGTTGGTCATAGGTTGTATGAGGATGTTAAAGTTAAAAGCAAAACTTTAGCTGCCATCAGGTTGAGGGTGTTGATTATGGTGATCTATTTTATCTTGTTGCAAAAATGACATTTATCAGTTTCACTTTCTATTGCCACCGCTTATGATTTAGAGATTGAGCAAATGAATGTGAAAACTAATTTCCTTCATATTGATTTGGAGGGGGGTATTTGAATAACATGACCAAAGCACTATGTGGTAAAGGTAAAAGTAACTTCGTTTGTAAATTGAAGAAATCTTTGTATGACCTCAAGCAGAGTTCTAAGATGTAATAACAAAAATTTGATACATGCGTTGACTTTGGGATTTTCTTGTTCTAAATCATATCACTATCTATTATAAATCTTATGGTGGTCATTTCCTATACATTGCATTATGTTGATGATATGTTATTCACTGGTAAAGGGAAATGTATGGTTTCAAAACTAAAGTCTTAGCTTGCTGCTAATTTGAATTGAAATATTTTATATGGAGCACTATGTTACAAAAGGTAAAATTAACATGGTTTGTAAATTGAAAAAAATATTTGCATGACCTAAAGTAGAGTCGTAGGATGTGGTACTAGAAGTTTGTTACATATGTGTTGAGTTTGGGATTTGAGTGTTCTAAATTAGATCACTGTGTTTATTATAAATCTTATGGTGATCATTACTTGTATATTTCATCATATGTTGATGACATATTATTCTTTGGTGAAGGGAAATGTATGATTTTAGAACTTAAGTCTCAACTTACTGCTAAATTTGAAATAAAATATCTTGGTGCAACTAAACACATTCTTTAGATGGAAATTAGTGTAAGGAAGTAGCATAAACAACTTCCTACACTAATCTTGAGGAGAGAGTTATGTAAAAATTTCTCAAATATTTATAACAATTATATTTTTTTTAACAAAAATAACACATAACATGCATGCCACAACACAATGGTTTACGTGAGGAAAACCCTTTCAGGATAAAACCCCCTACTCCAAAAGCAACCCAATATATTATTCAACAATCAATAATAGATTAAAATATGCTTTTAGAGAAAGCTTCATTCAAGAGTATCACCGACTAGAGATCCAAAGGAAAATAATAAACTATAAGACTCTTACACACACTCTCCATCTCATGGACCTAATATATAGGAAATACAATACAAAAAATTGTCAAACAATATTCTAAAACCATGGGCTAAAACCACCCCAAAAAGAGGCACCCATCTCATCTCTGATTAAATATTCCCCATGATATGTCAATACACACACCAACACGTGTAACTCCTTTTTACAACTCATTATATGTGTGCAACATGTATTTACATTTCCTGTGTCGGGAGACCCAACTTTCAGAGGCCATAACTTTCCAATCGGGTGTCTGATTGACAAACCATTTGAAGCATTGGAAAGCTTGTGATGTTCTCAATAGTTTACCAAACCACTAAACTATTTGATCATCATTTGGCCTATTTTAGAGTCTCTAAATCATTCATAATTGCATTTGTGACTTTTTATAACAATTTCCAAAAAAATGAAATATCTTCCAAACCGTACATGATGTTGCCATGAGAATTTACCAGAATGCTTATCTAACTATTGTTACAAAATCACCCTTGTTTAGGTGAGTGTGAATGACCTTAAAAACCCTTTGAAGCATGGAAACAACCTCCCAAGTGTGGGATTGAAATGTGACGTTGAGTGTCTAGAGAAGGCTGAATTCCTTGCAATTAGATGCACCTAAACTATAAGCTTTTGAGGGAAAAGAGAGAAGGATATGCAAAAAGGGAAAGGGGAAATACACCAAGATTGAAATTTGATCTTCCTCTACCTATGACTTCTCTAATACTCAATAAGAATAAAAAAACCACACTACTCCCTATATTTATCAACCTTAACTCAATATGAAGGTTAAGAATCAATACAACCTTATAAGGAATAAAATTGTTCACTAAATAAGATTGATCAGCCATAGATTAACACACTCATACAATGTTACAGATGATGAAACACTTGCAAATAATAAGGTAGAAAATTTACACAAGATACTTAGATCAAGAATAGGTAAACAACAACAAATTTTATTGAATAAGGAAATATTACAATTATAGAGGAGACCATTGTAAAAGAACCAGAAAAGAAGATATCTACAAATGTGTACAAGATTGATTTTTATAAGTTCAAGCATAACTCTTATTACACATGAAGTTAAAACCCTCAAATAGGGTTGAGTTACAAAAAATGAAGCTCAAAGAAGGAAAATTAGAAGAAAATATGATCTTATTACAAGTTGAAAAGATAGAAAGTAGCCTCCAAATTGAATGCTCTACCTCAGATAAAATATCCCTTGCATTGAATAAAATATCCTCTGGATCCAGAAGCAATAACTATGACACAAAAAGTCTCTGTGTCGATAACAATGCATCTGATTTAATAAAAAACATGTATAAGGTTGTGTGTGCAGAAAAAATGATGCTTTACAAGTGGATGCATCTATAGAAAAGTAGTTGAGAAGCAACTAATTATTAATGTCAATCCTCTGTCTACATTAAAAAATAAACCCTGATTATAAGAACCCTTGTCGGTGAATCAAACATGGTTGTAACATGCTGAAATTTGCATATTTTCCTTTAGAAATCCCTTTAACATCACTTTGATCAGAAAAAACATCGATCTCGGCCCTAATCACATCACCGCAAGAAACACAAAGAAAGTTGACTAGAGGTCGCGAGGCTGGCGACCAACATTTGACCATTAGCATTTAAATTTTAAATATATCATTGCCACTGCATAGGTCAAAAAAGGTTAAATACCCTTGACTGTGTGAAGTAGCAAAAAAGCCTATATTCTTAACATTGCTTCCCTTTTCATCATTTCACGGTTAGCCAAGAACGGGCCCATTGCCCCTTTGCAAAATGGCGAAAACACCTTTCTTTGTCATTTTTTTGCAAAGGCCAAAAATGGACCCCACTATCTCTTCATGAAATACCAAAGACATTATCTTTAGGAGTTGTGGACCCTGGCACATGTGTCCTTATTTCTCTATTTCACAATTAAAAAAGTGTTGACTGGAATGTACTTTTGCAAAATAGTGAAGAGATCTTTTAACTGTGCGGGGTTTGAGAAACTTGGAGTAGCCGGTGAACGAGTAGAGGGGTTGTTAACTTTGACGATAAAGGGGGGCAACTTAAGTGATCGATGACCTAGTATAATCGGTCAACATAAAAATAGAACTAAAGTGCATGACGATTAATGAAGGTGTAGGGTTTTAGTAGTTTTTCAAGACTTAGAAGGATTTTTAGGCCTTTTCTATGATTTTTAAGCCATAAAACCTTGTAATTGAAACCCTGGGATGAAAATATAACCAAAGGGAAATGGCAACAAAAAAGTCAACACTAATTATTTTGAACCTTGTAACAAGGAATAGGGATAATTTATGCTAAAATGAAAATTTACTAAAAATAGTAACTGATGTAAATGCAAGGTTGAGAATTTTTCAACAATATCCCACTTGTTGAAAACCTTGCAAGAAAGAAAAAAGGGAGTATCTACACCATAATTTAATTGCTAGGGTCCATGAGGCCCATAGACTTTGAACACCATCTAAACTTCTTTGTGCTCACAACCTCTATTAATGAATTTGCAACATTTATTAAAGTCTCTACCTTAACCAACTTCACCCTGTCATCCTCAACCATATCTCTGACATAATGATATTGAACAAAAATATGCATGGTCCTGGCATGAAATGTCGGGTTCTTCACTAGGCAAATCGCACTTTGACTGTCACAATAAACTAATATTGCTTCTTGTTTATTCCAATATTTGAATATAGTATCTTAATTTAATTGGTATCCTTAAAAACATGAGTATCTTCGATATACTTTTCTTTGATATACTCTACTTACTCGTCTGAATGATTGCGCTACCAAATAAGGTAAACACATAAGCACTGGTGGAGCTTCTGCTATCAATATCGCCTGCCCAATTTTAATCCACATAGCCATGAATATCAAGGGAAATTTTATCTCCTATCATCTTACCATGATAACACAAAGAATACCCTGAGGTACCCTTCAAATATCTTAAGACTCTTTTAACTACATCCTAATGAACTTTTCCAAGATTAGACATATATCTGGAAATAACTCCCACTACTTGGGCAAGGTTTAGTCTTGTATAGACCATAACATACATCAAACTTCTAATTACACTTTGGTAAGATACTTTGCATGTCTTCCATCTCTAATGGAGATCTGGGACAATCTGAAATAGATAATTTCATTCCTATTATAAAAGGAACACATAATCATCTACAACCATGCATGTTGAACCTTTATAAAACTAAGTTCACATACTTACTCTGGTCTAGCCACAGCTTTCTATTCACTCTATCTCTTCTAATTTCCATCCCAATAATGTGTTTATCTACACCGAGGTCTTTCATTTCAAATTTAGTAGTGAGCTGAGACTTAAGTTCTACAATCATAATTTTTCCTTTACCAATGAATAACATATCAACCTATAATGCAATATGTAGGAAACAACCACCATCAGATTTATAATAAACATAATAATCTGATTTAGAACACTCAAATACCAAACTAAGCACATATGTATCAAATATTTGGTACCACATCTTAGGACTTTTCTTGAGGCCATACAAAGATTTATTTAATTTTCAAACCAAATTACTTTTACCTTTTACCACATAGTGTTGTGGTTGTGTCTTGTAAATATCCTCCTCCAAATCACCATGAAAGAAAGTAGTATTCACATCCATTTGAGAAACCTCTAAATCATAATTAACAACAATAGAAAGCAAAAATCTAATTGATGTCATTTTTGCAATAGGAGAGAAATCTCACCATAATCAACACCCTCAATCCAAGAGTAGCCTTTTGCAACCAACTTTGCTTTATACTTCTCAATGCTTCCATTTGAACCAATTTTTTTCTTTAACACCCATTTGCAACCAATAGAATTTCATCCTTTAGGAAATGACACAAGATCCCATGTATCATTATTTTTTAAATCTATCTTTTTTAAGTCATTCCTAGCAATATTCCAAAATTCTTCATCTTTCATACCTAATACCTCTTCTACATATCTAGGTTCATTAACACTAGTATTCAAAGTAAAAATACATCTCCAATCATCTGGAGAATACCTTTCAGTTGGTTATCTTTTCCATGTAGACCTTTGAACAAGCTGAGTTGGAGGTTCTTCCTCCTCTTATGAAGATTTAGAGCTAGATGAGATCTCCTCAACTTCTTGTCTGTCTAGGGGTCTCGATTCAACTGTTTGAGGTGTAGAAGGTAATTGACTCACATCTTCATTTTTAGTTTTTTTTTAGGTTATAATGTAATAGAAGAAGACTCGATTTCTCAATAAATAACACTTCTACTATGAATTACCTTCTATGAAATAGGGTCCCAAAGTTTGTATCCTCTCACACCATGACTATAGTTGATGAAGATACATTTCATAGCCTTGTTCTGCAAATTCATTTGCTTCTCCTTTGGCACATATGCATATGCCTCACAACCAAAAACTCTAAGATGTCTCAATGAAGGCTTATGACCAGACCATGCTTCCATAGGAATTTTATCAACAAGATATGATGTAGGAGACTTGTTAATCATGTAGTAAGTAGTGGAAACAACTTCACCCAAAACCTTTGTTCAAAGCCAACACCACTTAGCATATTCCTAGCCTTCCCTCTCTATCAATCTCTTGTTCATTATTTCTGCAACTAAATTTTGTTGTAGAGAATATAGAGTTGTCTTATGTCTATGAATGTCACAATCTTCACAAAATTTATCAAAGTTATTAGAGAAAAAAATCATCGACATTATTAGAATTCAAAAAATTTATTTTCCTTCTAGTCTGTAATTCAACCATTTCTTTAAATTATTTAAAATGACAAAAAATATCAGAATTACTTTTTATAAAATATACCTATGTCCTTCTATAATCATTAATAAATGAAAAATAGTATGTGGATTTTTCAAAACAAGGAACATCTATAGGACCAAACACATTAGGATGAATAAGATCCAATTCACCACAAGATTTATGAGAACTTGAGTAAAATTGAACATGGTTCTATTTTTGATAAATATAATGCTCAGAGAAATCAAAGTTAAGATTACACTCATTAAAAACCTCAACACAGATTTTATTTTCAAGGTCCTTAGACCCTTCTCTCTAATGTGGCCAAGTCTCTGGTGCCATAACATAGTCTTATATGTATGCAACTTTGATTCAGAAGAAAAAGCACCCTTAGGTACCCAAAATCTATGACCATCTATTGAAAGTGAAACTCTCACATTTTACAAAGAAGTATCCATAACTTTTGTCTTCATAGGAGTACTATTACACTCAACAATGTATGCATCCAACTTATACAATGTGCTAAATCTGATACCTCTAGCAACCACCATAATACATCTCGCCATTTTCCATCATGTATCAGAAAAAGATAACTTGCATACTTGAATCTATTAGTTTTCTCATAGACAATAATTTTTTTCTTATACTAGGGAGATGTATCACACCATTTATCTTTCTTATTCTACCATCAGGAAACTTGATTGTAACTTTACCAAAACCAACATTATTTAAATGAGAACTATCACCCGAGTACATCTTACCTTTATCAAATTCTTCATATTTAGAAAACTAAACTCTATTATAGGTCATATTAAAAGATACACCTAAGTCGATTAACCATGTGTCATCGCATGCATGAGTGGTCAAAGTGTTAGTAATAACTGAGAGGGGGGGGTGAATCAGTGGCCTCAAAAATTTATCCTTTAAACTTTAACCACCAATCAATATAGCTCAGATTATTAAGTCCCTACAAGATGCATGCCATGAAATACTTATAATAATTAACTGTCTGTCGGTTTACCTTGTCTGTCCTTATTCTCCTTAATAACCGATAAGTAGTAAAACTATTTACCGATACTCAGTAAATATGCAGAGTATACCAATCAATCCAGAAATGCATATGTGAAATATAGAATAGTAAAGTAATAAACCATACACACATAACACATGGATTTTAACATGGAAACCCTGTTAAGAGAAAAACCACTGGGACCGGTACCCCAAATTTTCACTCTTCTGAAGTGAGCCCTGTTAGGAGCCAACCCTGTTAAAGGTTACAAACACACTGTTAAGTGCGACCTTGTTAGAGGATTTTATACATAGAGGTTGTCACTTAGTAGATGGCATCTATTTTGCTACCAACCTTGAATCAGCCTCCTTCTTAGACTATCAATAGGCTTTAGGAAAATCTTGCTACCATCCTTGAATCAACCTTCTTCTTAGGCTGTCAATAGGATTTATGCAATTTCAATGCTACTTTAACGAATCAACCTTTTTGGAAATATGTTTGGATATACCTCAATTATATAAGATGGTTAAGTCCTTCTCTATTAAGAGACTTGATGCTTCAATGGTTAAACTAAAACACAATGACCTATTTCTAATGCAACTTGAATTACAGATTTTCAGATCTATTTAAGTGCAATACCTCTCTGATCAATGTATCAATTCAATTATTTGTGCTCCACACTTTCTTCTCTGTGATGTTGTGCTTCACTGTTCATATGTGTCTGCAGAATTCTTTAACTCTCCTTCAGCTTGATTGATCAGGACTGTATGAAGTTATCCTTCACCAGTTTCTCTTTAGCATCCTCTTTCTATTCACTCCCCTTCCCATGTATATGATTTCTTACGGAAATGAATTATGGTTGTCTCTTATATAGACATGATATTCCTTAATTCTTGATTCTTGATTCTTGGCATGAAAAACAATCCAGCCAATCTGATTTACAGCTTTAAATCCTAATTTATCTCGTAGTTATCTTCTTGCCAACTATAGAAATCTTCTTTAAATCAATTACTTAACTCTGGTCGAATAAAACAACCAGTTAAGTCTATCCTTAAGCTCTGTCAGCTAGATATTTTGTCATTTTCTGAACTCTCTGTTCTGTTGGTCAATTCTACAGTTAGTCGTTAGTGACAACTGCCAGTTCCGTCGGTGTGACTCTAGTTAACTTTGAGATCTCTGTCCGTCGGGCATCCTTGGATTTTACTCGTCGGGTATCACTATGATTTTTCTTCATCGGGAAACACTGTATTCTGCTCGTCAGGCATCACTGTTACTTTTTCTTTGCCTTTATCGATGGTGTGCACTCCATCGGTGTTGTCTGTCACTTAGTGAATACTTGACTTTTATGCATTGCTGAAAGCATAATCTCTATTCCATTGATTCTCTGAAGTGTTTGGCATTATGTACATGATCGTACAGATGATATCAAGTTGACACCAATGAAAATTCAAACCATTAACTGATTTAATGTCTTGCATCATCTTCAACTTAACATTATCAAAAATTCAATCAGTTATATGTCATCACAAAGTTCCAATGAACACATTGCCATCTTCTTTCTTGGACTTGAAATCAAAATCATTTTTTCCTTCTTTTCTTCATTGCAGTCCTTGTGGATGTGTCCAAGATTACTACAATTCCAATAGAAAATTTTGGACTTTCTAGGAGATTTGGATCTCCCTTTAGATTTGGATTTGTTATGCTTCTCATTCTTTTTGCCTTTTTCCTTAGGTCTTTCTGTTAGAATACTTCAGGGATAACTGCGAGGGGGGGTGAATTAGTTATCAGCAACTTTAAATCTTTATCTTAAACTTATTAATCCAGATTGACACAAAGTAAATGCATAAACAGATAACACATTACACAACACATCAATTTGGTTACGGGGGAACCAAATGGTAAAAACCCCGGTGGGAATTAGTACCCACAAAGAACTATACTGTTTATAGTGATCCCTGTTAAAAGATCTTCCAACCCTGTTAGGAGTTGTACATTACAATGCAGTAGTATAGTGAC
>MU226880.1:239534-265431 GCA_018584345.1 Thuja plicata | reverse complement strand
AATATCTATATTATCAACATATGATAAATATAGCTCTGTTGCTTTAACACTCTGCTCTGCTTTTCTAATCTCTGGCTTTCGCAACTCTTCTTATCACAAATGACCTTCTATAAGTACATACACCAAGCATGAGATCATGGGACCTGTAGGAAAACTCTTCTTAACATCCTTGGCGACTCTACTAAGTGCACAAGCATAATTACAACTGTGCAAGTACTAACTGAATAGACGCATCGCTTCACTAAGTCGACTTCATCAATTTAACCATAACTTTGTAATATTCTTGAAATATGTTTGGCACGTTTAGATTAATATCAACAACTCATAACTCATCATGAATATACACATGCATATCCTGAAGATAGGCGCAACTCGATCAACACGTTACATACGTCGGCCTTAAACCATTATTCCTCTAGAACTATAACCGTCAATCACAAAATTACATATCTTTAATAAAACTTCATATCTGGGTCTGCATGTATGAACATAGCATAGTAAATATGTCAACAACATGTATCTATCCACGCTAGTCTTCATGTCATCATATGGATAAGTACATACAGAAGTACTGATGTGTATTATATGTTGTCATCAATGACAAACATACAATCAATCAACTATTCAGAATCAAATCTCCAACACTTTCATGAAAAACTAGGGCCTCCTTAGCATTCATGAATACCTTTATCCTCATCTCTTCTGAAAGAAAAGAAACCACCACATCTTTCATCCTCAAAATAAAAAAAGTATTGCCAATAGCCATAACAAGAGAATCTCGCGTTTGAAGCAAAGAACAATGCAAAATCTGATATTTTTCTTCCTCTTCCATCTTGACACCAATAGATGCCAACAAAGCCACCAACATAGTGAATGCTTCCAAGTGTTCTATAATTTTTCCACACTCCTCCATTCTCAAGGAATATAGCTTCTTCCAAAGACTTTTTGCAGAGGACTCTTCATGAACATTGATTAAACAAAGTGTTCAAGGCATTATCTTATTAGACCCTTGGCTTTATGGTCCATCGCAACATATTTAGCAGCCTCATCTAGATCTGGAGGTTTCATGAAATTCTCATCAACAATATCCCACATATATCGATCTATTAGTAGATCCTCCATCTTCATCTTCCATATTTTAGAATTATTTTTCAAAAAAATGTCCACCTCTATTCTCCCTGGAAAACTAGCCATCTAAAAACTCCCGCAACAAGATCAAAAATTATCTTCTACACAAGCTCCCACTCAAATATGGATTAGTTCAAATACCAACCAACCCACAATTGAAACCAAAGGTGATCAAGATCTGATACCGCCTATAAGGAAGTTAAGTAGTAAAATAAATTCCTACACTAATCTTGAGGAGAGGGTTATGTAAAACTTTCTTAGATATTTATAACAGTTACAAAAACTTAACAAAAATAACACAAATAACATGCATACTACAACACAATGGTTTACATGGGAAAACCCTTTCGGGAAAAAAAACAAAAACAAAAAAAAACCCCACTCCAAAAGTAGCTCAATATATTATTTAACAATCAATAACAAATTATAATATACTTGCAGAGCAAGCTTCTTTCAGGAGCATCACCGACCAAAGATCCATATGTAACTAAAAAGCTATAAGACTCTTACACACACCCTTTATCTCATGCACCTAATATATAGGAGATATAATACAAGAAATTGTCAAACACTTTTACAAAACCATGGGCTAAAACCACCCCAAAATGAGGTGCTTATCTTATCTCCGAGCAAAGATGCCCTATGATATGTCAATACACACACCAACACATGCAACTCCATTTTATAGCTCATTTTAATGTGTGAAAAGGTGGAAATGGTGATCAATGATATACCACCAAGTTCAACATACATTGGAATACCAAATTCCCAACAAGTTGAATTCGATTAGCACAACCAAGAGAGTAAGGGTAAAAATTTGTGATCCAGACAAATGTGGGAGGGATTTTGATGATTCCTTTTATGATAAATGATGATGATATGTAAAATTGATATATGATAAAGTAAGGTAAATGCAATGAGAGAGATAAACTTACATTGAAATGAGAAGAAGAAGAAGGATGAATCAGATCTAGAATTGACTGTCACAAACAAAAATTATTTTGGATCTGGAACCCTGACACCTATATCTTCTGACTGTGAAAATTATAGATTCCAAGGACTATGTTGACTAAAGTCAACATTTTCCAAGAAATTCAGCCTTGTCTTGGAGACTCCAAATCTGATGAATTTTGTAGAGGATTAGTCACTGGTTTTGTAACTCTGAAAATCTAGGTCTGAAACTCCGTCACCCGTTCTTGGAGACAAAAAAAAGGGAAATTATTGTGGGAAGGGGCTTGCCTTGGTCAAGCCCATGTATAGGAATTAAAATTGAAATGAAATAGATGTAATTGAAAGAATGCTGACATGTAGTAGAGATTAGATCTAAATAATGAAATATATCAGACCATGTAGATGCAATTGTCTCTAAATATGTGATCAAGAATGTTGATGCAATATCTTTGACTCAACATAAAAACCAAAAGCAAATCATGTAAGAAAAAAATGCATGTAATAGATGTATAATTCATGTCAATATTGAATTGAAGAAGAAGAAGAAGAAGAAGAAGGGGAAGACCTAATGTAGGGATGTAGATCTCCTTCCTTGATGTCAAACTCCTTTGCTTGGCTTCCAATGGGGAAAAGAGCTAGATTTATGAAAGGAACTGCCTTGCACACATGAGAACTTGAAATGATTGATAATTAATGACTTCAATGGATTTTTTCTTGCACTTGGATCTCTTGAATGCACAATAATAGATTTCATGTGTATGATGATGTGAAAATGAGAGGAAGAGGTCTCCTTTCATATACATTTTGGGGCTCAAATTTTGGAAGGCATACCCTGATTAAGCACATAGGAGAAACAACCTCTCATAGGGCCTGGAGGCCACTAAATGAGAAAGCCATAGGACAAGGCCAGCCTAAGTCAACCTTGTCTAGGCAGGATTTTTCAAAGGCAACCTGGGACCTAGGGTTGTGTGCTAAGAGAGGGATCTGAAAGCCTTAGTTTGTTAGAAAATCAGGGTCAATCTCAAGATGTAAAATGCATGTAAAAGGACCTAGGAGAGAAATGAATTATGAATGGATAGAAAAATGGGAAAATATGCATAGAAATTAGAACCAACCTCGAGTTTGAAGGGGGACCTATATCTGAATTAATTATGCATTTAAGTGCAATATGAGGTCCTACCATGAGAAACATACTAAAGTGAGCTAGAAATGGTCCCAAAATGAGCACAAATTAAGTGATTGCTTTTTAGGACGGCACAATGTGTTCAACACGTTATTACATTTTCTATGTCGGGGGACCTAACTTCTAAAGGTCATAAATTTCAAACCGGGTGTCCAATTAATGAACTATTTGAATAATTAGAAAGCTTGTGATGTGCTCTACAATATCCCAAATTGCTACACCATTTGTGTTTTAATTTGTTTCAGAGCCTCTAAATCCTCTGTAATTGTATTTGTGACTTTTTTGATAATTTTCAAAAAATTAAAACTTTAATATCTTTGAAACCGGAGATGATCTTGCCACAAAAAGTTACCAAAATGCTCATCTCACCAATTTTAACCTTCTGACAAGGAATAGAAAAAATGTGTGTTCAAATGAAAATTTACTAAAAATAGTAATGGAAATGCAATGTTGAGACACTTTTCCCAACAACTAGAAGAGATAGAGTTAATAGAAAGTTGTGTCTAGGCCAGAGTATGTATGTTCCAACAATCTCCCTCTTTGGCATTGATGACAACATATGATATGAAAAATAGTCAACGACAAAGAAATCAACAACTCTCCCTTAGATTTTGCACACAACATTTTTTCACATGATTATCTCTCCACCTTTGACATCAATGGTAAAGCCTCATATTTGCAAAAATTGACACTCTCCCTAAATCATAACATTTGACTCAAAAAATACAAGACTGACTACTCCCCCTGAGTAGTAGCCACCAATAATGAATCTAGATCACAAGATATGATTATGAAATGCACCAGATTGATACAAATCAATGCATCTTAGCTCTGATCAGGAGGGGCAATCACCCCTATCTTCCCTCTGAGATACTCAAAACTTCCCTTAGGCAAAGGCTTCACAAAAATGTCTACAATTTTCTCTTTAGTATGCACATACTCCAGTCTGACTTCTTTCCTGTTTACCTTTTCTCTCAAAGAGTGAAACTTGATAGATATATGTTTAGACTTTGAATACAACACTAGATTCTTAGAAATGTTAATTGCACTTGAATTGTCATAGTAGATATCAATAGGTTCATCATACACTACAAACATCCTTAAACATCCACTTCATCCATATCACCTCGGTACAATTGATTGCAACAACGATATATTATGCCTCTGCATTAGATTGAGAAATATAATTCCAGTTTTTTCTCACCCATGAAACAAATCTTTTTCCCTAGAAAAATGCACCACCACTAGTACTCTTTCTTTCGTCCATATTTATTTCCCAATCAACATTAGTAAAGGCACTCAAACTAAAATTATCATATTTAGGATACCATAGACCAAAATGAATTGTCCCTTTCAAATATTTGAAAATTATTTCAACAGCTACAACATGAGATTCCTTAGGATCTGCTTGAAATCTAGCAACAATACAAATTGTGTTCATGATACCAGGTCTAGTCTGAGTCAAATATAATAATCCATCAATCATATATTTGTATCTAGTCTAATATTCCTTAAGTGAATCATTATTTTTATTCAACTTACATCTAGTCACCATTGGAGTACTAATTGGCTTTGAATCTTCCATTCCAAACTTCTTTAATAATTCTTTCACATACTTGGACTGAGATATAAAAAAATCTATTTTTTTAGTGTGTGATTTGTAAGCCTAGAAATAATTTCATCTCTCCAATCATAGACATTTCAAATTCATTTTTAATTTCATTAGAAAATTATTTATTCATCCTATCATTCCCTCCAAAGACAATATCATCAACAAAGACTTCAATAAACAAAATGTTATCATGATCAATCTTTAAGTACAAATTACTATCAACGGTACATTTGTTAAATCCAAGCTTCAATAGTTACTTATCCAATCTTGCATACCATGCTCTAGGGTATTTCTTAAGTACATACAAACATTTCTTCAACCGACAAACCATATCACTGTCATCAGACAATTGAAATCCATCTAGTTTCCCAATGTACACTTCTTCCAATTAACCATTTAGGAATGTTGACTTGAAATCCATAGGAACAATTCTAAGTTATCTAACTGAGAAAATAGAAATTACTTAATAAAATAAATATTCTTAAATTACCATTAATATAACATTAATTACTTTATTACTCTCGCTTAATGGTCATTTTACTAACTACTCTGACAAAAGACAAAACTTTCTGAAATCCTTGTAAGCAGCAAAAGCAAGAAATAGTCTTACAATTTCAATTCTTGTCACAGGGGCAAAGGTTTCCTCAAAGATAATTCCTTCCATTTGTGAATATCCTTTACAAACAAATCTTTCTTTGTTTCTAATAAATTCACCTTCCTCATTCAATTTGTTCCGAAAGACCAATTTTGTTCCAATTACATTTTTTTCTTTAGGTCTGGGAACAAGAATCCATGTTTTATTCTTTTCAATCTGCATCAATTCTTCTTTCATTTCTTTTACCCAATGTTCATCTTTACATGCTTCATTCACATCCTTAGGTTCAATCTTTGAAATCAAACAATACTCAACTCTATCTTCAACAAATCTTCTTCTAGTTTGAACACCTTTATTTATATCTCATATCATCTAACCTTTAGAGTGATTCAACCTTACATACTTGGGAGTCTTAGATCTTTCTTGAATTTTAGACTCGTGTGTTCTTTCTTCTACACATGCTCTAGTTTCTTCTCCTTGAGGCATTGGATTTCCCAGAGTGATTTGAACTTGATTTTGGGTTTGAGGTTGATTTCCTTGGGTTGTACTTTCATTACAATCATTTGAATCATATCTACAGGATCTAGATTATCTTTGATTTCTTTCATCAACCTTGACATTTTCACTTTCCACTATCTTCCTTAATCTATTATTATAACATTTTTAGGCCTTTCTTTTGGTTGAATAACCAAGAAATATTCCTTCATCGCATCTAGCATCAAAATTTCCTAGATCTTCATCCCTCTTGATATTGCATTTAATTCCAAAAATTCTGAAATATTTAACAGTAGGAACATGACCACACCATAATTCATAAGGATTCTTACCAATATCACCTTTTATATGCACCCGGTTAAGTGTGTAAAATGCAGTACTCACAACTTCTCTCCAATAGGCATGCAAAATATTTCTTTCCAACATCATTGTTCTAGTAGTGTCTAGAATAGTTATGTTCTTCCTTTCTACTACTCCATTCTACTGAGGGGTCCTTGGATCATACATATGTCTTCTTATCCCATGATCTTCACAAAATGTATTGAACTTGCTGGAAGTAAATTCACCACCTTTGCCAGATCTCAGACACTTCAGCTTCAAACCTGTCTATATCTCAATAATAGCCTTGAAAATCTTGAATTTTTCTAGAGCCTCAGACTTATCCCTCAATAAATTAACCCACATTATCCTAATGAAATAATCAATCAATAACATGAAATATCTCTCCCTGAAAATTTCTAACTCTAGAAGGACCACATAAATCAATATGCACAAGATCCAACAATCCACTTGAACAATAATTCTTACTCCTGAAAGTAGCTCTAGCTTGTTTTCCCAACTGACATTCCTTGTAGAACGGGTTAGCAGGTTTATCCAATTTAGGAATATCTCTCATAGCCTGAGTTGAATTTATCTTAACAATATTATCAAAATTTACATGACACATTCTTTACGCCACAACCAACTTTCATCAATCTGAGCAATCAAGCATCTCTTTTTAGCACTATTCAAATGAAAGACATTACCTTTAATTTTTGTACCTGATGTAATTTAAAATCCAGAGCTTCCCAAGATTCTACACTTCTCATTCTTAAATTGCAGATCATATCCCTTGTCAACTAACTTTCCAACACTCAAAATATTACACTTTAGACCTTCAACATACAAGACATCATCAATATTGTTCTTTCCATGAAGAGTAATGGATCCTCTACCACATATTAGACAAGGTGTATCATCACCGAACCTCACAACAACAACATCATACTTTTCCAAACTCACAAACTTTCTCTTATCACCTATCATATGATGTGAGCATATGTTGACAATCACCCATTCATCCATCTCTTCAACTTGCACGGCCAAAGCTCTTGCCTCATTCATGCAACTAGTAGAGTCACTAAATATTGGATCATCTTCTTTAATAGAATTAAATAACCATTCATTATTACTTGAACCTCCTTTATTCGATTCATCATCTATTACACCTGGTTTAGCATTATAGCATTTCTTCTAAAATCTAGTTTTCCTACGCTTAACTTTAGGAACTCTTTCTAGACATCTTGAAGCAAAATGAACTCTCTTATTGCAAGAAAAACATTTAAGAGACAAATTCCCTTCATACTTACCAACACTTTTAGGAAATCTCTTGGCAACAAGGGCTTCAAGCTTCTCAAGCTGCCGCTCTTCATCTTTAATCTCCTTCATCTCCTTCTCATATCTGGATGTCCTTCTTGTATAACTTTCTCCCAGAAATAGTTGTAAGCTTGCCAATCAACATGTCTTTAGTTACATTTTTCACAGTTATGATCTCCTCAATAGAAACAAATTTATGTTTGTAGGATGCAGGTAAGGATCTAAGCACCTTAGACACAATCTATGATTCATCCAACTATCCATTGACACATCTGATATTGCACACAAGTTCATTCACCTTCTGAATGAAAGAAGTAATATTCTCATCTTCTCATATTTTCCTTTGACTCAACAAATTTGTAATCTTCATATAACTTTCACCTTCATACAAATTTTCAAACTTCTTCCAGATCTCATGAGCAGTTTTTAATTCTATAACATTTGTCATCTCAGTATCAGTCAGAGCACTCAACAATGCTTCCTTAGCTCTAATATTGTATTCAATCTTCTTGTTCTCATCTGGAGTTGTAGGAGCAACATATTATATATTGGTAATATCCCAAAAAGCTTCACTGATGCATCTCAAATGACATTCCATGTGACTTTTCCAAAGAGAATAATTTGTACCATCAAATCTTAGGTTGTCCTTCTTGTAAGTTGTCATTTCAGATCACCTCAAGTGATTAAGCTTCTTTGGAGGAACTTGACTTTGAAAATTGTTAAAATAGGGCAAACAACTAAGAGGGGGACAAATCAATTGTCACAAAACTCAAACAAATTAAACCTTTTCTTATATCTGATAATTAACCATGAAAGCATAAATCAACAACACATTATGAACACACATAACAACTGTATCATGGAAATTGGTGAGCAATGCTATGGTAGATCACTTACCAAAATCCAAAAGATGTGTGGAGATAAAATGATACAATACGAGAATCAAGGGGGGTCCTTGACCACAAAGTAGATACAGAAAGTACCACAAATCAAGATAGGGTAAAAGTATGGGACATCAACTTTGAAAAGTTTGGAACCTTTATATTGATTCTAAATGCGAGAAGGAGATGAAGTGTAAGAATATAAGAATGTGTGCACCTGTGAAGTAAGGTATAAGAAACCAAAAGACAAATTTTCTATAGATTGGAGCCCCAAAATGAACCAGTTCCTAGACTTGGCAATCAAAAACCTGCAAATGTGATCTGGGTAACTCTATTTTCTACCAGGAACAGGTCGACCTGCAAGGTATAGGTCAAAGCCAACCTAAAATTGGGATCAAAATTGGAACTGGGTTCTCCAAATTTGGTGTATGGCTTTCTCAAAGCAGTCACAAAAACAAGCACTTCAACACTGGGGTACAGGTTGACCTTGACCTTTACTTGACAATGTCAGAACTTGGAATGAAATGCAGATTTGGAAAGTTCTCCAAAAAGGGTCCTTAGATCAACAATGAAATCAGTGCTTCAAAACTTGCAAGTCTAAAATAAGTGTGTGTGTGTGTGGGTGGGTGGCTATATCAAGGTTTTCCTTAGTCAACCCCCTGTTTTGGTGATTTCCACCTCCACAAATAGTCGTTGGGAAATGTAATGTGTGTAGTGTTTATGAATCTAGAATGCAAGGAGCTAATATAAACTCCAAGATCTAACCCTATAAAGTGAAACCCTAGCATGAGAATGCAATCAAAATGTTCTTGAGTGTATCCCAATGTGTGCATATGAAGCAAAAAAAATAGATATGAAAATAACATGGAAATGATACCAAGTCCCCAAGAGCTAAAGTACTCCTAGCCATCAATATGCTTGCAACTCCATGATGATGTCTTGAATGCTTGATTGTAGATGCTTGATTGAAAGATTTGATGAACTCTTTTTCTTCAATGGATAATTCCATGAATTTTTTCTCCACCTTGCAATTTCTCTATGTCAAATTGGGGTTTCCACCAAATGTTTCCTTCTTGTTCCTTATTGCCAAAATGAAGCAAATGAGGGTGCTTTTATAGTAATTTTGAGATTAAACCCCACAAGATCCAACTATATCAAGAGGAAAAGTAATTCATTTTGAAATAGGCCTGAGATCCCGTGAAATCAAGGCCTTAGGTATAGGTTGACCTTGACATGTACCCCAGGAGGCACAATCCATGGGAAAGTCTCTGGGATCTCAAATGTACAATTGGTTCGGGGAGAAACATTCAAATTAGTGAGAAATGTGATCTGAAAGAAAAATTGGTTTAAGGTGGGAGAAGAAGAGGAGGATGCATATAGATTATATCCTACCTTAATTTTTGCACAAGCCAAAAAGGAAAATAAAGGAGGATATGTTAGGTCCCACCTCAATATCACCTAGGTGGAAGAGGAAATTAGATTAAACGTGTTTGTGAAGTGTTCCAAGTGCAGATGTGCAATATAAACACACTAAAAGGAGAACTAAATAGTCACTAGATTGAAGTGCTTCCAATTTAGGATGGTACATTTAGCCCTCAATTTAGCAGTATATGATAATATGTGCATTTGCAAACTAAAGTAAAGAGAACCTTAGTAAATGGAAAAGGGATATAGCAAAGTCTACAGCGCACAGATCTTGCAAGAAACCGTTAGTAACTGCATCCTGCAAATACAAATGTTAGTAATAATAATAAAATTGCCTAGGACTAACTAAGGAGACTTGTGAAGTTTGTGGGTAGCTATATACCCACCTATTTCAGCTTGCTAAATAGGAAAGGTGAAACAAGGAATTATGTTTACCACAACGAACTGTAAATGCAAGTTGATGACAATTTTTTTCCAAAACCTTCCAAGATGAACTCAAAACATTTTGAAATAGATTTTGATTTCTAGGGCACTGAGTCACGATTCCAATGCCTATAACGGTGTGAAAATTGAATCTTTCTAGCTCAAGTTATGATGAAATGATTGAACATAGGTGTTAATAGAGAGAGATATATGTTAATATTTATGTAAAAATGAAAAAATTAACCTAATTCAAAAAGTTTATAAGTGATACCTTTTGAAAAGTCATTTGTGACATTTACCTTTGTTGCATTCTTGTGAAGGAGAGAAGAGAAGAGAGGAGAAGGAATCGAGGAGAAATCCACTAGAGAAAATGAGGATGGAGGTCCTAAGCAGGCCAGTGGAGGAGGGTGTGCCCGTGGATGAGGTATGTCTCAATTATCGTGCTTGTTTCTTTGCTTTCTGGCATCTCTGTGATTTTGTAGTAGATGTAGAATGTTTCTTGTAGGCATATTAGGATGTTATTTGTGCTAGAAACCATGGAAGTCAACCTAGACAAGGTAAGTCGACCTCTACCTAGGATGCAAGTTGACTTGTACCGAGGAAGTCAACTTGTACCTAGAAATTCAACTCGTACATGGGTGGCTTCCAGATTTTGCTTTGTTGATTAATTTGATTGATAAGAGTGATATATTGATGAGATTTTTTGATATGTGATTATAGGAGATGACGACATTACGAGAGCATTACTCTACAAATACCATGATGTATCTTCAGGGATGATTTGGCTCATTGCAGCCACAAGAGATCCAACTCTTGAGAGATGTGGGATTATACTGGGTGTATCACTTGCCACAAATTTGATTCCATCATGCTATGTTATTAGCACTTACGGAGAGATGGGACAAGGATATGTATGTACATTTGATATACCATTAGGAGAGATGACAGTAACACTAGAGGATGTCTATCGGATCCTACGACTGCCGGTCCAAGGATAGATAGTGAGACCATAAACATATATGAGTGATGAGGAGGTAGACAATGATTAGATACCATATATTGCATCGACCAATCCTAGTTCCACATATGTAGAGACCATATCAGGCTGAAGTCCATACTGCGTTCGAGAGCTGAGGTACCCCCGATTAGGAAGATCTTATTGAGAATTATTTCTAGTGTGGTAACTCCTGATACAAAGGGGACAATATTCTCTACACCTCTGACACGCATAGTATGATAGATGGATAAACACCGAGTGGTATATTTGTGGGGTAGGAGTGTGTTAGCCCACTTATACTATGAACTTGGTAAGTTCATGAGATATCAAAGACATAGCCTGGATTTATACACACTTCTACAGGTGTGGATGTTTGAGCACATCACATGGACCAGACCAGTGGGATATCTAGTGGATTCAAAGTTATTGGCACTTCAAGCATTTTATTATCCACTGAGTGAGATGTGGCAGTTTGGAGATGTGTTGTACTGGAGGATGACCCTGGACTGGCTATCAGGTATAGATATTGTGTGGAGACCATACAGATGCATGAGAGCATGGACAGATATAGGAGTATAAATGAGGTTCATGCAGAGATTTAGATTCTTAGAGGGGCGGCATGACTAGATAGTAGTGGCCTACTATTTTGACAGATTCCTATGATAGTTTGGTCTTCAATAGGCTCCTCGCGCACCTATGCCTTAATATAGTCATGGAAAGAGACACCAAGAGAGGCCTAAGACCATACCACAACCCGTAGTTGATAGTGTAGAGGTGAAGATGTTGAGGAAGAACAAGATATAGAGGTGGCACCTACAGTAGAGGATGTAGATGTATCCAGAGATTACCTCTGATATCTGAGTGTGGAGGGAGCGAGGCCCATCTTCTCAGCAGACTGTCACACCAAAGATTCAAGGTCATTCAATAGAGCACAATGTGGAGTATCTAGGAATGGAGACTTTGATGATCACGATGAGGATGATGATGATGTGACTGATGATGATGATGATGATGATGATGCACCAACAACAGATGATATGGAGAAGGACGAGAAGTGAGGAGACATATGGGAGGAGGCACCCATGATGGAGGAGCCAATATCTATAGTAGAGGTTACTCCACTAAGGTCACAACCAGTGAGGCCTTCTTTAGAGACACCTCCCTTGAGAGCCATCATTTACGAAGAGTGCAAAGAGACTAGTCATTTTGTGTCCTCAACAACATCTCAGGGGAAGGATCCCATGTACCCAACTACTAGCAACCCTAGATACTAGGAGGGAGATCTAGGTATGGATAGATATAATTGTTTATAGTTTGAATATATGTTTGTGTATATGATATATGATTAAAATTATGTATGTTACAGTTGATGTTGAGGGATGGAGACGCTTTGTGAGTGATTTACTGAGGGACGTGACTATAGCATCGAGGGTACCATTGACATCACAACATAGATACAAGGCACAATGGGATCCTAGTAGACATGGGGATATATTTTCATTCATGGCCCTAGAGTTGGAGCTTAGGAGAGAGAATAAGGAGTGACTCGAGAGATGATTGATATAAGTAGAGTGTGAGCTACAAGGTAAATTACATGGTTGGTTAGAGAAGAGCTCATCGATGAGTCATTCACAGTCTGCGACATCCCATAGACCACCTGACACACACCAGACATCCACCTCTCAGCATGGACCTGAGAGATCAGGGAGTCACCACCCTATGGAGGATCCCTAATTTGAGGTAGTGATGATGCGTGTTTTGATATATAGGGAACATTTTGAATAGTGTCACTTATGTACCCAAACACTGTGTGTGTGTGTGTGTGTGTGTTTATTACTTTTTGTAATGTCTCTATGATTGATTTTAAGTGTAAGCAATAACATAAAGATTAAAGTGACAAACATAAAATAGAAAGAAGCACTTATGTAAATACATTGACTAATCTATCCTAACATAAGATTAAATAAGAACATACATGCAATTATTTTCTAGGTAATATCCTAATCATAAAAATTAAAATATTACACTTAATATTCAATACTAAAATGTAAAGTATTTTTGTCAAGAAAGAAGCAAATCATGTGAGAGCACATAATGCTTTAAATAAAATAAGACATAAGCACATGAGAGAGAGAGAGAGAGAGAGAGAGAGAGAGAGAGAGAGAGAGAGAGAGAGCATAATATCGATGTGGGTGCATAGCATTTATAGGATATTTAAATGGTATACCATCCATGCTAACTATTTTGTAGGCACCTAAGCCAAAGTCTTCTATGATAATGTAAGGATCAAACCAATTAGGACTAAACTTCTATTTCTCACCAGGTAGGGCATTAACATTACACTAATTCTCGTAAAGAACCAAGTCCCCAACCGAAAAGTAATCCTCAATCACTTTATAGTTATACCTTTTCTGAAGATATTTATGATATGCTTTAATATGCTCGAGAACATTTATTCGTTGCTTGTCTAGCATTTCAAGTTGTAAATGTTGTTCTCTAAAAGTGTCACCATCAATTATACCATTAAAGGAAACCCGTAAGGAAGGAATTTCTAACTCTAAAGGCATAATGGCATCAGTACCATAGACCAAATTATAGGGGGATATTCTAGTTGTGTGTGGACACTTGTTCTATACGCCCATAAAGCATAAGTTAACTGTGTATCCCAATCCTTAGCATTTTTATTAATAGTCTTTCTAATAATTTGCTCGATAACCTTATTAGATGCTTCTGCTTGACCATTAGATTGAGGATAATAAGGAGTAGAAAATTACTAGTGAATACGATATTTTTCCAAGAACTTAGTTACTTCCTTATTCTTAAAAGGAGTACCATTATTTGAAATTATCATTGAATGAATGCCAAATCTAGTGATGATGTTTTGAAGAATAAAATCACAAATAACATCAACATTGGTAGAATGAAGAGGAATATATTTGGCCCATTTAGTAAAATAACCGGTAGCTGTGAGAATGTAAGTATGTCCTTGAGAAGGAGGTGATATTTTTCCTATAAGATCCAAACCCCATATTCTAAAAGGTCATGAAGTTACTTGAGATCAGAGTTCATGCACAGAAGCATGGATAAGATTATTGTGATGTTGACATAGAGGACATCATTTGACAAAAGAGAAATTATCTTTCTCCATAGTTTGCTAATAATATCCCATGTGAAGCAGTTTGTTACCCAATGACTTTCCACCGAAATTCCCCCCACAAGATCTAAAATGAGCTTCTTGTAAAGAAACACATATCTCATTTTTGTTTAGGCACCTGAGTAAGAGGTCATCATATGAATTCTTGTAGAGAATGTCAGCAAGAATGATGCATCTAATAGCAAGTTTTCAAATTCGAGTTCTAGTATTCCTTGATGTTGATCTAGGACCTCCCTTAAATAGTGAAAAATTTGTGAAAAATATGTGAATACCATTCATCTGTATGCAAATTAAAGCAAAAAGGGTCAACACTAGAACTGTCAGAAATAACAGGGTTAGCAAGAGTATGTATAGTGAATAGATAACTTTCAACATTGTCCTCTAAAGAGATAAGAGATGCAACACTTGTCATGGCATCGACATGTCTATTATCTTTTGGAGGTAGTGATGAAATAGAATGCGAAGAGAATTCAGCAAGCAAACTTAAGGACATATCACTATATCGTGTCAATTTATCATTTTTAGTTTGATAAGAGTAATTAATTTGTTGCACAATCAATTATGAATCATCGAATATGTTGATGTTCTTAATATTAAGAGATAAAGCCACCTTTAATCCAACGACAAGGGCTTCATATTCTTCCATATATTAGTGAAAGAAAAGTTAAGTAGACAAGATAAAGGAATAGGTTTCTTTTTTGGATATCTAAGAATCACACCAGTGCAAGATCCAATCTTACATCTAGACCCATCGAAGGATAATTCCCAAGTATCATTAGGAAAAGTAATATGACCAGGAGTTGATGCAGATGAAGGATCCTCAACAAGATGGTTTGTCAAAATTTGTCCCTTAATCGCTTTTTGAGAAATAAACTTTAAGTCAAACTCACTTAAGAGCATAGCCCATTTAGAAAGACGTCTTGATAAATTAGTTTTTGAGAAATGATGTTTCAAAGGGTCAAATTTAATAATGACATTGATTTTACCATTAAGGAGATAATGCCAGAATTTCTAACAAGCAAAAACTAAAGCAAGACATTGTATTTCGATTGTAGTGTGTCACATTTCATAATCAACCAAAGTGCAACTAATGTAATACACCGATCACTCTTTTCCATCACTATCATGTTGAGCTAAAACAATGCTTAATGCTTTTGAAGAAGATGAAGTATAAAGGAAGAATGGTCGATTAGGGTGAGCAGGTTGTAAAATAGGAGGATTAGAAAGGTATCATTTGAATTGTTCAAATGAGTGTTTACATTCCTCATCCCAAGAGAAAGTAGTGTGTTTCTTTAATGAGGAAGTGAAGGGAATCGTACGATTTGCAAGGTTTGAGACAAACCTATGAATAACTTGTATTTTTCCTTGTAAACTATGAAGTTGTGAAATATTTCAGGGAGGTTGCATATTAACGATAGAATCACTTTTCTTAGTATACACCTCAATACCTCAATTAGAGACAATAAATCCAAGATGTTTTCCACTATTAACACCAAAAGCGCATTTCTGTGGATTAAAGTCCATGTTGTATTTATGTATCCTTTTGAAGATCTTTCTAAGAGTAGGCACATGATCACTATGTTTGATGGACTTAGCGATGATATCATCAACATAATCTTCAAGGATATTATGAATATAGTCATTAAATATTAGTGGCATAGCACCTTGATATGTAGCACCTGCATTCTTTAATCTGAAAGGCATAACAACCCCAAAAAAGGTTCCCCAAGGTGTAATGAAAGCAAATTTATATAGATCTTGAGGAGGGATAAATATTTTATTATATACATAAAAACCATCCATGAAAGACAATAAATAATGTCCCAATGTAGAATCCACTATCATATCAATGTTTGGAAGAGGGAAATAATCTTTCAAAGAAGCTTTGTTGAAGTTACTAAAATCAGTACACATCCTAATTTTGTTTTCTCCCTTAGATACAACCACAATGTTTGAAATCTAAGGAGAATAGTCTATAGGATGTATAAAGCCAGCATCAAGAAGCTTTTCTATTTCATCCTTAACCAAAAGAGCAATTTTAGGATTCATCTTGCATATCTTTTGTTTGATAGGTTTAACATTAGGAGCAAGAATTTTGTTATAAGTGACGATCTTAGAGTCAATGCTAGACATATTAGAATAAGCCCAAGGAAAGATATCAGGGAATTTAAGAAGAAGAGAAATAAGCTTTGTCTGTTCCTCCTCATCTAGACATTTACAAATTTTGATCACTTTTTTAGGGTCATTAAGATCCATTTGCACATCAACAATATCAGTAATCAAAAGATTACTTTTTGAATAGACATCCATGGACAAAGGAGAATTAGGAAGATGTTTAGGGTTAATCTCTTTCCCAAAGTATGCTTCAACATTCATGCAATAAGGCATTCTCCTATTATTTTGAAAAGGAAGGAGATCATTATATGCTCCCAAGAAGTCAGCTAAAGTATCATCAGTACTAAATGTATCAAGAAAAGATTTTTTTAATCAAAATTGATGAGATTAGGATTCACAAGTTTAAGAGGTCCACTGGAAATTTGATTGACATTTAAAGTAACCAGTTGTGGTTTCTTATAAGGGTTAAATCCTAATCCATAAGAGTTTTAATGTGCATCATTTTCCAATGACACTTGTATCCCTTGTTCAAATTTTCCACATTCAATGGGGATTCATAGGTCATTATGTCATAAAAATTAGGCTTAATAGCTTCTAGAGTTACATTTGTAGAAGCGAAAGCAAAGTTATTACTTAGCTCAGCCGAAAGAGGAGTTGGACTAATAGTCTATTTCGTGTTTTCATTTTGAGATTGCATAAATGAAAGATCTCAAACTTGATATTCTCCTATGAATGTTGGTGTGAAATCCAGAGATCCCCAATCATCTTCTGGAAGAGAAGTGGAAGAAGGTTTTCCTATAGATTTACTATCAGGCTTAGAACCAGGTTCCCTTTTTTCTTCATTAGACTCAGGAGCCTTAGCAAATTTTGTGTTTAAACAACTAATTGATCTATCATCTGCATGAAGAGTGTACATCACATTGTTATAGATAAACTTGACCTTACGATGAAGATTTGAAGGAATAACATGCATGTTATGTAACCATGGTCTTCCCAAGAGAAGGTTATAATTAAGGGGTCTAGGAATCACATGAATAGGAGTGTCTAGAATAACTGGACCAACCTTAATAGGAAAAGTTACAATACCCAATGTAGTTTTAGCAATACTGTCAAAGCCACGAATATGAATATTATCTAGTTGAAGAGTTGACATGTCGGCTTTGGTTTCCTTTAACATATCCAACCTACAACATTAAAACCAAAACCACTATCGATTAAGGTTCTTCGAATGAGATTTTCATTAATAAGAACAACAACCATGAGAGAATCATATTTATTTTGAACTTATTTGGAAGGCAAATCATCTTGGGTGAAGACAATTTGAGGAGTAGGCATAGTATGCATAAATTCCAATAAAGTGTTGAAATTGTCTTGATTGGGTGGGGGAGTTGGAAGAGTAGTTAAAGATTTTTGCAAGGCTTCATGGTATGTTGGAGAAGCTTGAAGAATTCCCCATAGAGAAATATTAGGAGTAGCACGTGATTGTTCAACCAAATCATACTCCTTTCCAAGATTGGGAGGTAAATGAGGTGTTGAAGGAAGCACCAGTTGAGAATGAGGTAAAGAAGTAGGAATAAATAGATTAGTAGGTTGAGGATTATTCCATGTATGGTAGGTATCAGCCACCGCAATGTGATCATTGAAAAACTCCAAATGACTCCTAGGTTTCCCTTTGATAGTTATAAATGGTTTGGCATGGATAACTACTTTAGGTGTTTCAATGTTACAGACATAATTACGGAAAGGAAGCCAAGAAAGAAATGTTTGGTAAAGGTTTGGTTGAAGAGATGTAAAGGAAGATGCAATAGAGATGTGATCATGGGAGATCTCATCTGACATAACCACACCTTCACTACTAGACACCTTATTGAGGTTCTTACAAGTGTTCCTAATAAAGTAATCATCAAAATACTGATGAAAGAAATGATACATGCTGAAAGGAAACTAATTGTGAAATGAAATACAATTATTTTTGTATTTTTCTCAAATAAAAATGATATGCAAGAAAGTAAAAGACAACAATTTTTTTTGTTATTTTTCTCTTTTGTGGTGCAAGAAAACATGAAAACATAAATTAAATATATTTGTGATTTTTAATGGTTTGGAAATGCATACAAAACCTAACTCACCAACACAAAAGGGATAAAATGCATGAAAGGTTCGGGTTCACCAAAAATGTATAGTGGAAATTGGTGAGCAATGCTATGGTAGATCACTCACCAAAATCCAAAAGATGTGTGGGGATAAAATGATACAATAGGAGAATCAAGGAGGATCCTTGCCCACAAAGTATATCTGACAAGTACCACAAATGCAGATAGGGTAAAAGTACGAGACCTCAACTTTGCAAAGTTTGGAACCTTTGTATTGATTCTAAATGTGAGAAGGAGATGAAGTTTAAGATAGAAATGAGTGCAAATATGATCTAGATAAGCAAGTACAAAGATTAGAGATAAGAATGTGTGCACCTGTGAAGTAAGGGAAAATAAACATGCCCAAAAGACTGATTTTATGTCGATCAGAGCCCCGAAATGATCTGATTTCCCAATTGGGCATCAAAAACCCACAAATTCAATCTGAGTAACTCTCTATTTTTTGCTAGGAACAAGTCGACCTACAAGGTACAGGTTAACTTCAACCTAGACCTGGGCTCAAAAATGGAACTAGGTTCGGTAAATATGGTGTTTGGCTTTCCTTGCTCAGTCACAAAAATAGGCACTGCAACAGTAGGGTGCAGGTCGATCTTGACCTGTACCTGACAGTGTACAGAATTGGAATGAAATGCAAATCTAGAAATTTCTCCAAAAAGAGTCCTTGGATCTGCCATTAAATCTGTACTCTAAAACCTGCAAGTCTGAAAGAAGTGTGTGGGTGGGTGGCTATATAGGGGTTTGCATTAGTCAACCCCCCATTTTGGTGATTTCCACCTCCACAAATAGTCATTAGTAAATGTAATGTGTGTAGTGCTTGTGAATCTAGAATGCAAGAAACTAATATAAATTCCAATCTAAATACCAAGATCTAACCCTAGAAAGTGAAACCCTAGAATGAAAATGCAATAAAAATGTGCTTGAATGCATGACAATGTGTACATATGAAGAAACAAAGCATATATCTAAAAATAACATGGAAATCATACCAATCCCCCAAGAGCCAAAGTACTCCTAGCTATCTTCACAATCCACTTTCAACTCCATGATTATGTCTTGAATGCTTGATTGAAAGATTTGATGAACTCTTTTGCTTCAATGGATAATTTCAAGCCTTTGGTATCCACCTTGCAATTTATCTATGTCAAATTGGGGTGTCCACCAAATTTTGCCTTCTTGTTCCTTATTTCCAAAACGAAGCGAATGAGGGTGCTTTTATAGTGATTTTGAGATTAAACCTCGCAAGAGCCAACTATATCAAGAGCAAAAGTAATTCAATTTGAAATAGGCCTGAGATCCCATGAAATCAAGACCTTGGGTATAGGTCGACCTCGACCTATACCCTAGGTACTAATGGACCTCGACATGTACCCTAGGAGACACAATCCATAGGAAAGTCCCCAAGATCTCAAATGTACAATTGGTTCAGGGAGAAACTATCAAATAAGTGAGAAATGCGATTTGAAAGAAAAATAGGGTTAAGGTGGGAGAAGAAGATGAGGATTCATAGAGATTAGATTCTACCTCTATTTTTGCACAATCAGAAGAGGGAAATAAAGGAGGATATGTTAGGTCCTACCTAAATTTCACCTAGGTGGAAGAGGAAATTGGATTAAATATGTTCGTGAAGTGTTCCAAGTGTAGATGTGTAATGCAAACACACTAAAAGGAGAGCTAAACAATCACTAAATTGAAGTGCTTCCAATTTAGGACGATACAACACCAAGATTTTTTTGCGTGGAAACCCGGTTAAGGGAAAAACCACAGTGGGGATGAACCCACAAGATATGTATGCTTTGTTAAAAGTATTACAATGGGAATGCACATGCATTCAGGTACACTTCCTAGAGCTTACTTCTCAAAAATGAAAAAGGCTTACTGCCCAAGGAAGACTCATTGCTTGTAAAATAAAATTTGGATTACATATAGAAATTATGATCTATGTAGAAACATCTTCTTTATGCCTGGATCAGTTCCATTGAAGCACAAAAAAATTTCCTCTACACTTTTCTCTTCTTCATTCAAAATATGTACACATTCATCTCACATACACATTCACACATTTCTCTCTCATCCACACATGAATACCAAATTATTACATTTATTTATAAATGACATCAACCTTGGAAACATCATCAAGGTCAACCCAACACTCACCACCGAATTAAAAAATTATAGCCATGCTCAATACAATATAACATGCATACCAAGAAATGTTTTCTAAGACATAACATGGACAAAAATCTTTTTCCTCAAGCATGATACACCTCCAAATATTACGCCTCAAACATCTTCAACACACTGCAATCATCTGGTCGACCAAGAACATGAACAACACCAACATGCCGATAGAAATCATCAATTATGAGAAAAATGATCAATGTGGACAACCAAAAAAAAAGGAAAATGATCTAGAAACATCCAAAAGCATCATTAAATACCCAAAGAACATCCACATCAACACAAAATATGGAAACATCAACATCTTTACACTAAAACTCAGGAACATTAACAACAATGACTGTCAATCTTGAAAAATCATTTGTGGACCTCCAAACCATGAACCATTTAAATTAAGGACACAAATTAATGTTCCAAACATGCTTCCAAATCCATAGAACAAGATATTACAATTCAGATAAATGCATATCAAAATATTGTCACTCTATCACCACTAAATAACTAGAAAACCAATCACAACACAAATACTCATAACTCGCTCAAACCTTCTTGAAAACCTATGAAACTTGTGCTGAATCAACTACAAATAACCTTTTTCAACCTCTATAATCCACAAAATCTGACCTTTGTCATACTTTCTACACTGATCAAATGAACTCACTGAACTTCACTGCAACTCTATCTCATATAGAGAAATATGTTGACATCAATGACAACACATCACTCAAGCACATACTTGGTGAACATGAAAATCTGATTTTTCTTTGGTGTTTTTGGATGTCTTTTGCAGGTAGAGAAACAAGATCTATGCACTTGGTAGTCTATTTTGTGATACATGTAGGCTTTCTTGTTCTATAAATGCAACAAATCAAAGTTTTTATTGGTTTTCAAAATGAATAACAAATTGCATCTATCCTAATTAGGAGGATACATGAACAAAAAAAATCACATAGCCTAATTAGGAGGATAAATGAACAAAAAATTTCACATATCCTAATTAGGAGGATAAATGAACATAAAAATTCACTTTGATTTATCACAAACATCTTGTCTTAAACCTTTTTGCATATGGAATCTCAAAATATTCACCTTTGAGCCCTGTGGCATGCATAGTAGTCCTCATTTTGCATATTCATATCATAGTCATTTGGAAACCTTTGCATACATCGCATTATTCCCCCTCATTTTGCATTTGAATTTTCAAAACCTTTGCATTAGTCCTCATTACAGTCTTCACTATATTACCTTTGCACAAGTCCTCATTTTGTACTTAGAACCTTTCAAAAATTTTCAAAATCCCCAAAAATCCAAGTCTTAGAGTCTTTCCTTGTGTTATTGAAAACATGATCTTGAATTGGTCCCTTTGTCCATTTATCATATTTGTCCCTCTATCATTTGGTCAAATTCCATTTTTGTCATGGTGAATTTGACTTAGTCCCTTTTACCCAATTATCTTTATCCCTTTGATCCATTTTAAGTCAAGGTCCCTATTCAATTTGCTAAGGTTACACTCTTAGGTTTACATTTTCCAAGGATTTTTTAAAAGGCAAAAATCCCAAAAAAACAATTGCATAAGCCTTAGATTGCTTTATTATTCCAAAGCTTATCCTAGTTTGCATTCTTATTCCAAAATTCCAAAAAAAAAAACATTTGCATTTGCATATTCCCCCAAGTTGCACATCATTTCAAAAGCCTTTCATACCTTAGGTTGCATTCTCATTCCAAAGTCTCCTAAAAGCCAAAAAAAATGCATTTTTGCATATAGATACCATGCCAGTCTTTACAAGGTCTGAAGCCTCCAAAAGGAAACAAGGTTCATATCAACCCATTTACATTGGGAATGAGAATACACAAACACCTTTTTACCCAAGACAAGGACTACCTTTGCAAACACAAGGTTTTAATCCAAACTTGACATACCTTTCAAATGAGAACAAAAAAATACCCTATGAAGGTATACCTTTTCAACAACAAATTTTTGAGCCAAATATGATGTACACCTCAAACAGAGTAACCCAAACATATTTTTTACCAATACAAATGACATTAACAGAATCGAACAATAAATCACATCAATCCCACACATACTTGATCCAAAAATTGCAAGCAAATTTGGCTAAAGAAAAGAAAATCTTGGAAGAGGGTAGAAAATATGATAAAGAATAGAATGGAGATGGTCAAACTCCTTAGACATCCAAATGAACATTTTGGTGAAATTGCCATATAATCTCTCATTTAAAAATAAAACATACCAAAACTTATTTTGTAACTAAACGAGGCAAATGAAAACTTCAACCAAGCCCAATTCAATCACATTCAAGAGAAAACTTAGTTCAACCAAGTCACAAAACAATCATTCAAATGATTTCCAAATCAAAACTTTCTACCAGAGTGTGGTGTAGTTCAACTCAAGTGACCACTTTATTACAAGCCAGTCTTCGTTCCAATGCAATCAAGTGTCCCTCAAGAAGTTTCACAACCGTTTGTGCCAATAATGAAAACAAGTCAATCAAGGTCACCAAAAAAAATGTATTCAAGAATATTTTATGTTAATGAAACCCCTCTTATGTCCTCAAATCAAACAAGTTTTTCTCAAACAAAGACAAATTCAAACATGTCACCTTTTGGGCATAAACCAAGCATAATCAATGAGCAACCTTTTTTGAAACATGTTCAACCCAAACAATTTGTACAACCTATAAATATTGATGTGGTATCACCAGCAAGACTGCCCAAGTAATGAAAGTTCAAATCTAAATTTTTAAAGAATTTGTTTCAAAAATTAGGTCCTATATATGAAGAGGATGAAACAAATAATTCACCCATGTCCATCAAAGGATCATTCCAAAACAATCACGTGGATGATACACCTATTTCCTATCAAGACATTGACCTTAAAAAACATCCATGTGTCCCTCCACTCCTTCCCCACAAGCCTCACAAGATCAATTTCCTCCATCTCCATCAAGTGACACTTCCAATGATGCAACGTCCCAAGGGCTATCCATAGAAAAAATCTAGGGTAGTCATATTCATAATCCAAGTCCCTTCCATGTCACACAAGCTCTAGATCCAATTACACCACATGCTCCCATTCAAGAGAGTCCCATACAAACTCCATCTCCCTTGTGTCAAAACATTCATCCCTTTCCAGGATCCCTTATACATATCCAAAGTCATATCCCATTTTAAGAGAATGATCTAAAGCATGAATAAACATTTCCTAAATAAAATCAAGACCAAGATCCCAACAATGACCAATCCACTCCAACTGTTGACCAAGATACTATTTCCCTTGAACTTCATGATGATCCCATTTCCCTTAATTCTCATGGTGATCCCAGTATCCTTATCCCCCTTATCCATAACGAGCACATTTTCCCTATGATGACATGTAACTGACTGAATGTTTGAAGATATTGAGTTGATTTTCATGCAAGGCATTAAATTAGTTAATGTATTGTATTGTCATTGATGTCAACTTTATATAATTTGTATGGTCATGGATATACTGCTAAAAGACTTCAAAGAACTGATGAATCAAAGGCTATGCTATCAATAATGCATATAAGTCAAGTATTTAGTAAGTGACTACATACACTGACGAAGTGCACCCGACGGTCAGAGTAAAAGAACAAAGTCATAGTGTTGTCCGATGAGGAAATACACAGCATCACCGATGAGTAGAGTTTTAGTGTTGTCCGACGGAGAAAAAAAAGGATGAAGATCCCGATGACAACTAAAGTCACACCGACGGAACAGATAGTTGTCACCGATGACAAACTAAAGTGTTGACCAACAGAACAGAGAGTTCAAAAAATGACAAAAATGCTTAGCTGTCAAGAAGCTAAATATAGAGTTAACATATACTTATCATTGTTTTAATCATCCAGATAAAGCCGGAGATAAGTAATTGATTTAAAGTTGCTTTGTCTAGTTGGCAAGAATATTTATATGATATCAGAGTGGAGATTTGCTTTAAATCTATTGGCAAAGATTGTTGAACACGCCAAGAATCAAGAAAGTCAAGAAAAGGGGAAAACATGTCTATATAGAGACAAACCCAATTCATTACGAATTGTGGGGTGAACAAGAGAAGAGGAAAGATGATAAAGAAAATCTGAAGGAGAAGAAAGTCTTCATTTCAGTCCTGATTGAAAAGCTAAAGGAAGAGATAGATTCTGCAGACACCAACGAACAGTGAGACAAGCATCACAGAGCAGAACAAGTGTGGAGAAAAGGTATATATCTGAGTATGTTGATCAGTGAAGTAATGGAGCTACAATAGATCTAAAAATCTGCAATTGAGTTGTATGTATGAACATATCATTAGTGTTTCAGTTTAACCATTGAAGCATATAAGTCTCTTAACCGAGTAGGACTTAAAAGTCTTTTTCAATTGAGATACATCCCAAGGAGTATCAAAAAGTTTGATCACAAAAGTAGCATTGGATATGCCCAATACCTATTGACAGACCAAGTGAATGTTTGGATAAAGGATGGTAGCATTAGATTCTAGATACTAGTTGACAAACTATTTCTAAATCCTCTAACAAGGTCACACCTAAAAGTGTGTTTGTAACCTTTGACAGTGTTGGATCTTAACAGGGCTCACTTCAGAAGAGTGAGATTTTGGGATACCGGTCCCAGTGGTTTTTCCCTTAACAGGGTTTCCACGTTAAAAATCCATGTGTAATGTGTGTATGATTCATTTCTTTACTATTTTGTATCTTACATAGTTAATTTTGGATTGATTGGTATACTCTGCATATTTACTATGTTTCAGTAAATAGATGACTGCTTATCGGTAAACATATAGAAGAAGGTTTAACAAAGCAATCTGACAAGCAATAAATTGATAAAAGTATTTCATGGCATTCATCTTATAGGACAAAAGATAACTTGAGACATAATTTGTGGTTATAAGTTTCAAGGGTTGATTTAAGGATTATTTTGAGGCCACTGATTCACC
>MU226880.1:218237-236531 GCA_018584345.1 Thuja plicata | reverse complement strand
GGTTTGTTGATCCAGACAAGAGGGACATGGTATGTAGACTTCACAAAGCCCTATATGGATTGAAACAAGCACCCCGAGCCTGGTATGAAAGACTTCATTCCTATCTTATAAGTATTGGATTTGTAAGGTTAAGTGAAAACAATAATCTTTATTTGAAGGAGGATACCGATGCTAACATTTTGATTGTTGAGATATTTGTTGATGACATCATATTTGGAGGCAATGATATGCTATGCAAATCATTTGCAAATGAGATGAGCAAAGAGTTTGAGATGACTATGCTTGGAAAGATCAAGTTCTTTCTTAGTCTGCAAATCATGCAACAAGATGAAGGTATTTTCATTACACAATCCAAGTACATCAAAGAAGTACTGAAAATATTCAAGATGGAAGAATCCAAACCAGTTGGAACACTGATGGCAATAGGATGTAAGCTAACAAAAGAGGACAAGTCATCAGAGGTAAATCAAACTTTGTGCATATCAATGATTGGAAAACTCATGTATGTTGTACATACCAGACCAGATATTGCACATGTAGTAGGGATAGTTGCTAGATTCTCTGCTAATCCCAAAGAGTCACATATGATTGCTGTGCAAATAATTCTAAGATATCTGAAGAATATCAAGGAATATGGCTTATGGTATAGAAGAGAAGACAAATTTGAACTTAAGGTCTTTACCGACGCTGATTGGGTTGGAAATATTAATGACCAGAAGAGCACAACTGGAGGAGCATTCTTCATGGGTGAAAGACTTGTCACATGGATCAACAAGAAATAAGGATGCATCTCACAATCTACTGCAGGGGCAGAGTATGTTGTTGTTGCTGCAAACTGCTCAAATATTGCATGGATTAAACAGTTACTGGAAGGTATGCATATGAAAATTTTAGAACCAGTAATTATCTATTGTGATAATACAAGTGCAATAAACAATTCCAAGAATCTAGTCATGCATGCTAAAACAAAGCATATTTCCATCAAGTATCATTATTTGAGAGAACAAGTTCAGGCAAAAGAGGTGATACTTGAGTATGTGCAATCAAAGGAACAATTGGCTGATATCTTCACCAAGCCACTGCCCAAGGATGCATTTGAGTACTTGAGAAAGAGACTAGGGGTTAGACCCTTGTCTACTGGTCAGTAAGCTAACTAGAAGGTTGCATCAGCCTACATCTTATCATAATATCATTCATGTTGATGCAAGTAGAGAGATGGACTTCAAAGATAAATCTATACACAACAAGGTATTTATCTACTTCGAGAAACAAAGTTATTACCGATGAATTGGGAAATTCAAGGAATATATTATGGATAAAAAGGATCCACTTGACATAACTGTAAAAAGATTGTTTGAAAAGATAAGATGTTTGGCATTGTTGTCAAAGGGAGAGAAATATCTCGTTATCATACTGATAAAGGGAGAGATTATTTCCATTATCAACAAAGGGAGAGAGCAAATACAAAGGGAGATAAAACATCAAAAGACAAAGGGAGAGAGCTTGACACAGAAGGAGAACACATCACACCAGAGAAAGAAAATATTCTACATCTATCTAGTGAAGGGGTTGGAGATAGGAAAAAGCTGCAAGAATCAAATCAAAGCTATTTCAGCTTATCGATAGACAAACATTTGTAATAGTTACATTAGGAAAGCTTGATGAAACTGTATATTTCATATTGTATTAGCAATAGTATAGTATGATAATGTAGTATGTTGCCATCAATGCCAAAGGGAGATAGTGATGACATGTAACTGATTGAATGTTTGAAGATATTGAGTTGATGTTCATGCAAGGCATTAAATCAGTTGATGTATTGTATTTTCATTGATGTCAACTTGATATAATCTGTATGGTCATGGATATACTGCTAAAAGACTTCAACGAACCAATGAATCAAAGGCTATGCTATCAATAATGCATATAAGTCAAGTATTCACTAAGTGACTACATACACCGAAGGAGTGAAACTGACGGTCAGAGTAAAAGAACAAAGTCATAGTGTTGCCTGACGAGGAAATACACAACATTACCAATGAGTAGAGTTTCAGTGTTGCCTGACGAAGAAAACAAAGGACGGATATCCCGATGACAACTGAAGTCACACCAATGGAACAGTCAGTTGTCACCGATGACTAACTGAAGTGTTGACCGACAGAACAGAGAGTTCAAAAAATGACAAAAATGCTTAGTTGTCAAGAAGCTAAATATAGAGTTAACATATACTTATCCTTGTTTTAATCATCCATATAAAGTCAGAGATAAGTAATTGATTTAAAGATGCTTTGTCCAGTTGGCAAGAAGATTTCTACGAGATTAGACTAGAGATTTGCTTTAAATCTATTGGCAAAGATTGTTGAACATGCCAACAATCAAGAAAGCCAAGAAAAGGGGAAAACATGTCTATATAGAGACAAACCCAATTCATTACGAATTGTGGGGTGAACAAGAGAAGAGGAAAGATGCTAAAGAAAATCTAAAGGAGAAGAAAGTCTTCATTTCAATCCTAATCGACAAGCTAAAGGAAGATCTAGATTCTGCAGACATCAATGAACAGTGAGACAAGCATCACAAAGCAGAACAAGTGTGGAGAAAAGGTATATATTTGAGTATATTGATCAGTGAAGTAATGGACCTACAATAGATCTAAAAATCTGCAATTGAGTTGTATGTATGAACATATCATTAGTGTTTCAATTTAACCATTGAATCATGTAAGTCTCTTAACCGAGTAGAACTTAAAAGTCTTTTTCAATTGAGATACATCCCAAGGAGTATCAAAAAGTTTGATCACAAAAGTAGCATTGTATATGCCCAATACCTATTGATAGGCCAAGTGAGAGTTTGATCAAGGATGGTAGCATTAGATGCCAAATACTAGTTGAAAACTATTTCTAAATCCTCTAACAAGGTCACACCTAACAGTGTGTTTGTAACCTTTGACAGTGTTGGCTCTTAATAGGGCTCACTTAAGAAGAGTGAAAATTTGGGGTACCGGTCCCAGTGGTTTTTCCCTTAACAGGGTTTCCACATTAAAAATCCATGTGTTATGTGTATATGATTCATTTTTTTACTCTTTTGTATCTTACATAGTTAATTCTGGATTGATCGGTATACTCTGCATATTTAATGTGTTTCAGTAAATAGATGATTATTTATCAGTAAACATACAAAAGAAGGTATAAAAAAGCAATCCGACAAGTAGTAAATTGATATAAGTATTTCATGGCATTCATCTTGTAGGACAGAAGATAACTTGAGACATAATTTATGGTTATAAGTTTTAAGGCTTGATTTAAGGATTATTTTGAGGCCACTGATTCACCCCCACCCCCCTCAGTTATTACTAGCACCCTAGCCATCCTATCAAGGTGATCCCCTTCCATCTTGATACTAAAGTCCCATTCCAAGTCCCATTAACCTTCCACTTCCTAAGCAATATCATGACCTCCCTTCCATTGTTTCCAATTATTCCATCCAAATTCATGAGGAAAACACTTTTCAAATGGATTCAAATGATCCTTTGCCAAGTTAAGATCAAGGTGTCCCATCACCTTCATGTCCACAAAAATATCCTACCATCCCTCATGATCCTTCTCAAGAACCATCCATCCCTTCATTTCCTTTTCCTAATCCTCTAGATCTCTCGCAAGATCCAATCTTGCCCAATGATCCTGTCATTGCTCCTATTCCATCATAGGATCCCATTATTCCTCCTGACCCCCCTTGTGATTCAAGTACCTCTATGCAAGTTGTTCGTTAACCCCATGCAAGTGAAATTGGTTCCTCCACTTCCATCCAATTTGGTTTACTTCATGATCATATAAGTCCTTCCATATCATATACACATTAAAATATTGGACTCATGTCTTGTAGCAAGTATCGTATTGGTCAAAGCATGCATTATCAATTTAAAGGGTTACACCTCCATGCAAAAATTATATTAGAACCCTTTCATATGAAAGAAAGTCTATTGGTCATGGTCCTAATAACAAAAATCAATCTCAAGGTGTTGGTATCCCTTAAAAATCTAATTTTAAATGTATACCTCCCCCTTCAACCTTTCCATCCGTCTTAGGTCCATATCTTACTCCATCCACTAGTTCACATCCCACTTACCCTTTCCCAAATGCAAGTAAGCAAAGGCACACACCTTGGAAAACCATCCACCCATCCAAAAGGCCTCCATACAATTCCTATCCATCCATGAATCACATTCCCTTTCTAAGCAATTTGGATGCCAAGTATAAATTCCATAATTCAAGCAATCCACATACTATCAAGGATGAACATGTCCAGTCTAATTGACATGTAAGAACAAATAAAAATATGATCCTAAAAGAAAAAGAAATATCAAAAAGTTTGCAAAGGCCCATTAAGCAAAAAGAAAAGTCAAAATTAATATGGGTTCCTAAACATCTTATGAAAGCAATGCATTCCAAGGACCCACACAAAAATGAAAAATCAAAATGCATGTGGATTCCCAAGAAGCTTCTTGAAGCACAAAGTCCTAAAGAAAAATCCAAATTAGCATCCAAAGTTTCTATCCCTACATCTAAGAGCCTTTCATCATCCAAATATATTTTTGGTCCTTGTGTCCCAAAATCCATATCCATTCCTCCATTAAGCCTTCGCAATCCAAAATCTAATTTTCCTTCATCACTCCATCACCCCTCAAGGTGTGTGCCAATATTTTTCTTGCATCCATTTCCATCCACTTAGAATCAAGTCTTCTTACATTCCCTCCACTATCCAACAACTATTTTCTAGCCTTTCATCTAACATGTCCAATCCTTGGCATAATCATTATCCCACCTCATCCAATAATCCATATCCCTTTATCATTACCCTACCAATGTTTGTGATCATACTGTCATAGTCATGGTCCATTATTGCATATCTTTAAAAGGCAGTGTCCAAAGAAAAAGGTGCTTGAGTCCTCTGTCCATATTGTATCATGCATCCATCTTTCCAAAAGATCAAAATTTTCCAAAAAGTCCAAAAAAGCAAAAAGTGTAAAAAAACTCAAAAAATTAAAATACAAAATAACAAATCATTGCCTTAATGAAAACATGGCAAATGGGCATCTTGGTAACACAAAAAAAAGTGTAAAAAAAATAATTTTATGCAAAAGTGAAAACCTGGCAAATAGGTGTTTTGGGCAAGTATAGTGATGAAAGGCTGGAAAATAGGTGTCATGTGTAATTTATGAACTTCTTGCATTCCATTCTTGGGTTCAGGCTTCATCCATGTTTTCCTATCATATCATATCCCTGTCATTATCCTTAATTACCTCTATCATTTCCTCCATTATCCTATGAATGTCCCTCATATCCCCTATCCTATCAACACCCATATTCCCCTTTTCCCCGCTTTCATCTTGACAAGGGTAGGGATCTCCCTAGAAGAATTACATATACTATCTACTTTACATTGTTCATCCCCTCTTATCCATATTGCCTATTTTATTACATCCCCTTTGGTCCATATTTCCTATCATATTCTAACCTTTCATTCATATCCCTCACCCTTGTCCATTCTTGATCTTGCTTATCCTATACATATCTTGTCGTTATCGATATCCTATTATTTTCCTATCCAAGTCTCTATCTTGGGCTTGATGTAAAATAAGGACATTAAATGCAAAATTTGGTTTTTTTAAAACTCTTGACATGCCCATTCCTATGCTTCACATGCTCTCCAGTGCACCACTTCATTACCCTATTTTATCATGTTTATTCCCTTAGCTTGGAAAAAATATATTCTCATATTTCTTGGATAGTCCTTGGGAACCCAAACAACTTCAAATACATACTAAGCAACCCTTGGTTTTCATCCATCAACTAGTCCCTTCATCCATCCATAATGTCCTTGCCTTGCTAGACACGAGGGATATTTTAATGCTCATGTAAATATTAATGTCCTGAAAAAAATTAAAAAAATTAAATATGATCCTGAAAAAATTAAAAAAAAAATTCAAATATGATCTGGAAAAAACCACTAAAAATCATATATGATGCTAAAAAATCCTTAAAAAAAAGTCCTGTTAAAATTCTAAAAATTGTAAAAAGTCCTGAAAAAAGAACAAAAAAGTTGAAAATTTCAAAAATCCTTAAAAATTGAAAAATCATCAAAAATCCAAAGCAATAAATGTCATTTTATGACACTCATTTCATTTCCTTGTCATGTACATAATCAATTTTTTGATCAATAAATTATCCCTTGTGACAGACAGATATTTGAGCAAACACAATCTGAAGACTTATAAAATTTTGCACTTAACGAAATCACGCATTAACAGACAAACTATCCATTCATTACAACAATCAATTAGATCAAACTTGTCTTATCAATCAAACAACATCAATTTGTTCTTTATCAATCACCATTTTGTCTTATACAGTGTGTGGTATACTCGAAACCATACAATATTTGTCTTAGATGGGGCACTTCATTTCTCAAACCAAATATCATCCTCATTAATCAAACAAACTATCAACTTTGACAACAAGATCAAAATGGTTGTTGACTTGCTTGGTTCAGTGAGTCTTATATTTTTATTGATTTATCTTTGGTCATGTTCCTATGCTACTCCGGGATATCACTAAGTAATGAGAGTGGTTGGGATGGTTCGTGATTCTTTATTTTGGTTTACTCTTCTATTTGTGGGGTGTTTTCATAAAGTTTTGGGGCACGTTGGTCATATGCTTCGGGATGGATGGAAACATTCCTTGGCTGCAACTGTGTTTTTTTTTACGCAAAGGGATTGCATTATCGCTCTGACTTTTTGTGTCACGATGTGCTACATCCATTTTTTCATATTAAATAAAGCTCTCATGATAAAAGTGCACTTATGAAAGCAATTTTCATCATTACTAACTCTTCTTCGTCTAATTTTTTCTTTTTACAAACATTTCTTTTGTCAATCTTTTATAATCAATTTCTTTTCAAAAAATTGTCCTCATGTCAATTTCTACCCAATTTTTTGAGGGGGCATCCTACCTCCATTCTATAGATCCACTATGGCATGATCTTTAATTTTTCTTTGACACAATGTTCATAATTGTATTGTATTAAAGATGGGTAAAATTTAGACACTAAAAAGTGGTTCACGCCTCTGGCCCCCCTTTTATAACATGTCTTCTATATTTTGTGTTTAATCTTTATCATTCACTGATATTGTGGCATTCTTCCATGTCATCATCACTAATTTTCGTCCCTAATTTACATCATTTTCTCATTAATTTGATATTTTGATCATGTCTAATCATGTCATTCTTCATCATCGATCATTTTAATCCTATCAATCAATTAATTCATCTTCTATAGGGGTAAATAATTAGTAATTTATCCCATATTCCTAAGTCCTAACTTATGCTAAATAAATAAAATTTATTTATCCTAATGTTACCCCTTTTCCTCATAATTAATTAATTATATTAATTTATTTTCTAATTTTAAATATGGAAATTATTATTAATTTCCTATTTCTAATTGCTAATTTTTCCTATTTCTTAATTCTCAATTTACTAACATGAGTAGAATTGATTTAAAAATCAATTATCCACTCATTCCCCTTTTCTAGCCTCCACTTCCTAAATTCTAGCCTCCACCTCCTATTAATTAGCCTTCACTTCTTACACCTTCCATTTTTCTTTTGTCGTAATTGTCATAGTTTATGACAATTTTCCTTTTTCCTCTTGTCATAGTTTATTGCAATTTTCCTTTTTTTCATTTGTCATAATTGTCATAGTTTATGACAAATTTCCCCTTTTTCACTCACTAATTTCTAATTGTGCATCAAACTTGTCATAAATAGACATAGTTTATGATAAATTTCCTCTTTCAAATTTGTCAATTATCATAGTTTATGAAAATTTCTCTTTTGCACACTTAATTGCTAAATTTGCAATTCCTCTTCCAAATTATATAAATTGAGATGAATTTCTCTCATTTTGCTAACCATCACAATTTGAGTATTCTCACCATCACTATAGTCAATTTGCTTTCATATTTTAAGTGCATTATGTCAACATGAGAGCTACATCAATTATTTTGGAGAAGCGAGAAAGAGCACAATTGTCAAATCGAAGGAGTTTTGTTTATAGTTTGTGTTTCCTTGTCTCAATTTCTTTTGTGTTTGGATAGGTTAATTATGCATGGTTTAGAGTTTGATGGTTCCTCTTGTGTGCATTTTTTTCTCATTTTCCTATCCTACACTCCCAACATAACATGCATAAAATCTCAAGAATACCAAAATAGGGCCTAATAGAGCATCTACTTATAGGTGCTAACTTTTAAGGATGATACAATACCCAATGTTCTACACCGTTCCAAAGGGGGAGTTAGACCAGTTTGAGACATTTTGTTAGAGAGAGCTAATTATATACAAACATTTTTCGTAATATAGAGACTTAAATAGGCCTTATTAAGGATTCGATATGTCGAACTGAAAGCAATTGAATGCAAGGAAATATGATGTTTGGCACGTCAAACATAGTACCCTAGAGGAAACAAGCTTAGGAGAAGAAGAAGAAGAAAGTGAAAATGACATGAACATGAGGGAATATATAGAAAGAATGAATGAAAGTTGTTAATGGAGATGGGGCCCTCAAGTAATGTTAGCCTTAATGAACTTGAGATGCTTTTGAGGTGTGAGTTTGATATTATCAATTTATGGGATCAAGTTATAGTGCCACATTGTTTGCATGTTATTAAGACACAATTCATGGGCATGAAAAAGTAGGCAATCAAAATGGAAACATGCAATCTAACTTTGACATTCAAAGCTATGCATTGTTTTCAAAGCAAAAAATAGAGCTTAGAATAATTATAGACCATAGCAAATGCCCATTTGCTAGACCATTGCACATGATTATTCAAGGAAAAATGGGTACATGTCAATCCTACTTAATTTATTGCATAGGAACTGCACCAAAAATTAAGACACTAGGACAAAAATCTAGCTACACATAGTAGCTCCTATAGGAGTTGTTGCATTTAGCATACATGCATCAACTATACATTCAATGTTGAAGAATCTTACTAAAGAAATGCATCCATTACAAGAACAAGCATTGACATCATTCTAAGAAGAGTTGAAGCACATAAGATACATCTTCATTGTGAAATGAGATTCATAGGGTTGAAGCTAGTACTAAAAATAGAAAGTAGATTTTGTGAAGAATTTCCCCACAATCAACATCTATGTTGTTTTGGATTCTTAATAATATTAGTTTGTGAGCTTGCACAAGTATCACATGTGATGGAAAAGCCTATCGACACATCACATTCAAATGTGAAAATATTTTGGGATTAATTTAGTAAAGTTACATAATCAAAGAATGCTAAATTCATTGAATTGTCCAATTATACTAAGCAATGCAACAAGAACTAGGAGCACAATAGAAAATGTGAGTTATGATGAACAACTCGACAAAAAAGTGTTTCTTTGTAGAGGTCAATGTATGATGCTTATGAATAACATATAGATAGAAGAAAGCCTTGTAAATGGAGCTATATGCAAAGTAATTGAAATCATTTATAATCCTGGTTTGAAACCTCCCGATGTCTCAATGTATGTTGTGGAAAGGGCGGATAATTATATTGGCCCACCTTGGGATCTAGATGATCCCAAAAGTATTCCAATAGTTTTCGTGACTCTTGGTAGTAGAAGACAGGTACCTTTGAAAATGGAATGAGCTATAATGATACATAAATCACAAGGCCTAACACTACAAAATGAAATGATTGATATTGGAAAAATGGAGAAGCATGGGCTAACATTCACAACTATATCTAGAGTCAAGTAATTAAATGACCTTTGCATCCAACCTACATTTTCCTTTGAGAGGTTTTTGAATATTAAAATCATTACATATATAATTATGAGGAAAAAATAGGAATCATGATGATGAAAACTCTCTCTAGAAAATCAAGGTATTCAATTCTTACCTACTGTATATTTTAAAATGGTGAGCAATGCAAAGATATAGATCACTCACCAAGATCTTATATACATTGGAAATACAAACCCCCGCTAATAAAATCTAATTAACACAACAAAATGGAGGATGGGTGATGATGAAAGGTCTATTCTCAATGAGGATTTGATTTCCTTAAGAGAAATTTGATTTGATAAAGTACATTTAAAGAAGTAAGAACAAATGCACCTAAAAATAAGATGAAGAGGATGGTACTTTGAAACTGGTTTTGATTGTCGCCAAAATGTTGGATCCTGATGTAACTTAAAAACTAGGAAGCAAAGGTCTAAATCTTTATGTCTTGAAAATTTTAGCCAAAAAGTGCAGGAACACGTCATTTTTTGAGGTACATGTTGAGAAGTCAACTTGTACCTTGGGAAACAAGTCGAGAACCAACTTGTTCCAAGTAATGCCAAAGTTGATGAAACTTTTTGGGTTCCTATGTTTGCACCTGTACTCCTTAGATCCAAGACCGCAACTCCACAACCTATTTCTAAACATAGAAAAATGGGGGACATGTTGTGGAAAGGGTATTTCCTTGGTCAAACCCCTTTTTAGGAATTAACCTTGAAATTGAATTGAAATTACATAAGGAAAAATGAACGATCTGAAAAATGAATCAACTTATACCTTAATGATGCAATGCCTCTTTGGATGTGATCACAAATGTTGATGCAATAGCTTGAAATCCACAAAAACCTAGTAGGAAATCATGATTCCAAAGGCTTGAAATGATGGATGTTGTAGTTTTCCACAATTCTTGATCAAGATGAAGATGAATGCCTTGAGGATCTTGAGGACTTGCTTGATTCCTTGCTTGCTTGGATGCACAATGAAAGTATGATATCACGCATGAATGTGTATATATAATATGGATGTATGTATATGGATCAAAATGAGAGGAAGAGATCTCCCTTTTATATTGATTTTAGAGCCCAAACTGAGTCTAGGTCGACCATGCATCTAACCCTCGAAAAAAGATCTTGACATTGGGCCTTGGGTTAGATTTGGGTTCTAAATCCCAGGAACAAGTTGAGACTTGACTTGTACCCCAGGGAAAAATTCTAGATCTGGACTTGTACCCTAGGGAACAAGTCGATAATTTGACTTGTCCCAGGTAGAACTTGCACATAAACCCAATGAATGTCGGGGAAAGTGTAAAAAAGTGGGAGGAGAAGATGCAAGTAGCCAGGATGTTAGGTTAGATCCAAAAATCTTAAAATAAATGGATAGGTCCTAGGTGGAGAAATGAATTACGATATTGGAGGAAAAGGAAAAATCATGCCTAGAAGCAAGATCCAACCTTGAGTTTTGAACAAATAATATTAATTTGGAAGTTCAATAAGTGCCAGAAGAATGTGAAATCAATGTGGGAACCCATACATACTAAAATAGGGCTAAAATTGTGCACCTAATAAGGGTGCTTACTTTTTAGGAAGATGTACCTACATCTTTGTCATAATTCTCCTAGTCATTTGTAGTACATTGATTTGATTTTTGCACATTCCTCTTTTACAAAAATCTACTCTAGGGCATCACAATACAAACTTTTAAGTGATGGTATTGAATCAAAAAAATCAAACTTCCAAGGTAATGATGTTTATACATTGTCAAACACACTTTGATTGGCAATATATATTTATTTTGGAGGTTATCAAATATCATTCTATGCTATGTTTCTTATGAATACTAGTGTGCCCATTGTTTCCTGATATCCCATTGCTTTACTAACATATATCTCTGACTATTATTACATTTTGTATTTATTGAAACCATACAAAGTATTGCTTTATTGTCACATTTTGTTTTTGGTGACTTCTTATAAGCCCTCCAATATATTACCCATAGCATGTCTTGCTATTAGCATAACCATTTCACCTCGATGGGGTGCAAACGCTAATTGATACTTTCACTAGGATATTTGTTGTCAATATGAGAACAACTTGAAGACTGGTTGCCTAGATCAAATTCTCTAGAAACAAGGCTTCACAACACTTAGTTTATTGATATGAAACACAGTTAAAGCTTCACAATGGAAGAACTGATAATAACAAAAAGTTGAAGATGACTTAAGACAAGATTTTTACCTTGTGTTCACATGTGTGACTTCATAAGTGCATTTGCTACTTAAATTTAGGTTGTTGGAGCATTCCTATGCAAAACTGAAGTTGTGAGGAAAGGATAATTTAAAATCTTTTTCTATTTATGGCAACTATTATTTAGGAATTTTAAATAAAGGATAGGTTTGCATGTGGTTTCTTAGCTTATTTTCGCTAGTAGTCATTACTCAATAGTTTAACGAACAATTGTAAACTCTTTAATGATCACATTAATACTATGGCTCACAAGAGAAAAGACAAGCATAATAATCAATGCCCTAGCAGGGCAGACAAGGCTTTATGTAACCGATACCCTTGCAGGCCAGACAATACTATCTCCGTGCAGAAGAAAGTTGTATATTTTGAACCCACCAATGATCTATAAACTAAGCACTTCGCCAGGACAAAATATGTAGTGAAAATCTCTAACCCTTTTTGGGTTTTGGAAGAAGATGACCTCATTAACAATAAGGAAGTATATCTGAATTTCCAGGGAGGTTGGATTTCTCGACATGATAAAAATGCGGCTATATTCAATGACACAATTAACAAGGCAAAACCTCTACTGGATTTCAATATAAAAAGGCACAAATCACAAACATTACTTCAATATCACTAAATATGCTCTGCAATCTCGAATGAAAAACCCTAATGGCATATCCAATGAAGGTCGGAAGCAATCTCTAGTGCGAGAAGAGAATATGGGCTGGATGAGAGTTACAAACAAACCTCTTCCTAGAATGCAAATATTTCCGCTTAAAAAGGATAAAAATAGCACATCGAAGGTTGCAGCAGGGATAAATCTTATTCCCTTGGGCTCTAGACAAAAACAAAGCCACCCACCAATGGAGTCAAAATCCCCAAGGGAATACCCCCAAGTTGCGACAATGGATCTACCATTATAATTAGCAACAATATCTCTAATGAAATATGGGAACGTTGTGTGTCTCAGAAAATCTATTCAATTTGGGAAGAGGATCTTGATCATATCTCCTCTCTCACAGACTAGTTTAAGGCGACTTTAAGATCCCAGTTAAGTATAACCATTTTTAATAAAAAATGCTCTATATTTCGATTGTGCTACTCTAGAATTAGTCGATGTATTGTTAGAATATGAGAATATCTTCTTTTGAGGTTTAAATGTGAAATTCACGAAATGGAGACCTAATTTCATTGATAGCTTACACGATGACATAAACCCACTAAAATGGGTATGCTTTGAAAATTACCCTATGGAACTAATGCATCATAATATCTTGAGGAAAATAGGTATACAAATCGGTACTATGATTGGTTTTGAATACCGTTGTATGACAGATTCCACTGTTAATTTTTTTGTGGAAAATATCCCTAAAGACCTAAACCCCATTAAAATTATTACAAACCATTCCATATATAATCTACAACCGAAAATATATAAGGGCAATGTGGAATTTTTTTCTATTTTTACTTCAAATTCCAATGATTAATTCACTAGTATTCCCCATACACCCAACCTTCTTCAACTTCTGGAAGATTTCATTAACCCTGAGTATTCCAAGGATTCCTCTATCACACCTGATATACTTTCCTACCCTTCCAACTCCCCTTCTCCCTCAGAAAGCACCAGTTCATCTCCTTCCTCTTCAACTGTGTCTGTAAACCCCCCCTTCCCCCTCCCTCTTCCAACCACAGACCTTACATTCATAAACCCTCAACCTTAAACCATAATAATGAGTAGCACGACTATCTTGAAGAAGGCAAGATCCCTTCTCCACAATCTAGGCATTTACCACAGATCACGCCCACTACCAGGATACTTTCTCCTTGTCTTTCCCCTTTTTTGCAACCACTCCCTCCTGCATATCTACCAACCCTAGCATTGGGCCCACTCATTGATTTCTCAATTGTGGAACCTATTGTACCAAACCATGCAGCACCAATTTAGGACCCCTTTGATGTCGTCTCCCATTCCGTGCTAGATCTTATTTTTTCCTCTGTATGATCCCTTAGCCAAATTCCCTTTGATATGGAGATTGGTATGTCCAAAAGTGCTAAACCTTTGTGTACATGACCTTTAAACCAGTCTGATCAGGTGTCCGAGGAAATCGTAAATGAAACCTTGGATGACATTCTTGAAGATTTTATAGATATGGATAAGATTAATGCTTAAAGAGAAACACTTATTAATAAAATCAGAGAACTAGATGCTATGGAAAATTATCAACACACCCTGGAAAATGAACTAGTTGAGCTTGATGCAAGAGAGAATGACCTTAAGTTGGGTATTGTCATTATTGATGATAAGGGGACCAACCCCCAGATTGTGCTAAAATTACTAAGAATAGAGGCATAAAATCAGTAGTTGAATTGAGGATTAAAGATGGGAACATGGAGAATCAAACCAAGATAACATATCTATTTCATGAAAGGAGGGGGAAGTACCCTCCCAAGGGTCAATGAAGGCCCTATCATGGAATGTTAGGGGCTACAATGCCCCTAACAAATAACGTTTTCTCAAATGTTGCATTAACAAATTTAAACCAGAACTTATCTTATTACAGGAAACTAAACTTTACTTAAGGGATCTAGACAATTTAAACAAGTTTGGATTTTAGGATATTCACGGAAGCCAAACACATGGAGCCTCTTGTGGACTAGCAATCCTAGCTGACCCAAAAAAACTCATATACACCCTGATCTCCCATAATAGATGGTGGATAGTTGGCTCATTTAGAAGCATCAAATATAATCTCACCTTCCTTATCCTAAATATTTATGGACCTACGGACCAACTATCAAGGAGAATACTATGGAAGGAACTCAATTATACCCTTGGAAATAACCTAGACCAAACTGTTTTCATAGGGGGATATTTCAACACTATCTTGGACCCTACTGAAAAAATTGGGGGCAAACAACCAAACCTCAGTTCTATGAATGATTTCAACACATGGGTTCAGTCCAATCATTTGATGGAACTGAAAATAGATGATGGTATCTATACCTGGACCAAAAAAAGAAATGGAAATGATTTAATAGCTAAAAAACTAGACCATTTCTTCTTTAGAGGCAATTGGATGGACTTCCCCTTTCCCCTCAAAACCAAGATATTGCCCTTCTAAGGCTCTGACCACTACCCCATTCTCCTCAACATAATAGATGACTCCAAACCCCATCACACCCCTTTCAAATTTGAGCGTAATGTCGTCAAGGGATGAAAGGCTTCTTCCCCTTATCCAACAGTGGTGGGAAAGCCTCAACTTCAAAGGATCAAATTTTTTTTGCTTGGTTAACAAACTAAAAAAACTAAAAGTAAACTAATCACATGGAACAAGGAATGGTTTGGTAATATCTTTGAGGAAAAAATTAGAATTGAGATGGAACCTGACATGCTCAACAAACATATCATTGTTCATGATATGGATGGGGATTCCTACCAAAAGGAAAATCTTCTCAAAATCGAATTAGAGGATATTCTTGCTAAAGAAGAATTGTTTTGGAGACAAAAATCAAGAGAAACTTGGCTTGGTGCTGGTGACAAGAACGCTAAATTTTTTCATAGCAACACCAAGATTCAGAGAAATATTAACAAAATAATAAAAATCACAAAACAAAATGGTGACACCATTGAGGAACCCAAGGCTATTGCAAATGAAGCTATTAACCACTTCCAACATATCCTTGATAATCACAAAACTTCATATTGAAGGAATTAAGAACTCCTCCTTAATAATATCCCTACACTAATCAATCAAGAGAAAAATAGATTATTGAAAGCAAAATTTACCAAAGAAGAAATTGAGAATGTTTTAAAACAAATGCAATCGGACAAAGCCCCGGGCCCAGATGGCTTCCCCGCAATGTTCTTCAATAAATGTTGGCACTTTATAGGGAAGGAAGTGGTTGATTCACTGAAAGGGGTTAGGAACTCTAGTAACCTTCTAAAGGAAATCAACCATACCTTCCTAGCTCTAATCCTGAAAAAAGACCGTATTGTGAGCTTCAATGACTACAGACCGATTGTGTTATGCAACACTATATATAAACTACTTTCTAAAACATTGGCAAGCAGAATTCAAAATTACTTCCCATAATTATTAGTGAGGAATAGACAAGGTTTGTTCAAGATCGCTCAATTTATGATGGAGTAATTATTTCCAAAGAAGCAATCCACTATTTCATTCTCAACAAGATCCCCAACATGTTCGCTAAACTAGACATTAGTAAGGCATACGCCAAGCTTGACTGGAGATTTCTATGCAAAGACCTTGAGAAATTTGGCTTTGATAAATCATGGATTAACTTGGTTTTTGAATGCATATCAACCCCTAAGCTCTCAATATTGCTTAAAGGATCTCCGGAGGGTTTCTTTGAATCCTCAAGGGGAATTAAACAAGGTGACCCTAATTTTCCCTTCCTCTTCATCATTTTGGTTGAAGCCCTAGGCAGAAACTTTACCAAAGCCAGAGAAGATAACCAAATTAGCGGCATTAAAGTTACCACAGATTTGGACCCCATCACCCACCAAGATTTTATGGATGATACAATGTTATTCAGAATCAACTTTATTAATGAAGCCACCAAACTCAATGAGATTCTACTTGCCTATTCGAAGGCATCGGGACAAGAAATTAACCAAGATGAATCAGATTTTTTTTCCTAAATACGAACCCTAACCTTGAGCTTGATATATGTAAGCTACTTAACTTCGGGAAAGGCACACTTCCCTACAAATACCTTGGGCTCTCCCTTGAAAAAAGAATCAAATCCTCAAGCTCCTGGGAATCTACCATCTCTAAGATTAAGAATAAAACAACTTCATGGAAAGGCAAGTGGCTCTAATCTGTAGGTAAGATGACAATGTTAGAATCGGTTTTCGCCGCCATCCCTATTTACTAGATGTCATGATGTCCCCTTCTTGTAGGCAAAAATGATGAAATTAATAAGTTGCGTAGAATGTTTTTTTGGCAAGGAGATTCTGACCAGAAGAAAATCCCCTTGGCTGCTTGGAACTCACTTTGTACGCCAATAGAGTCAAGTGGCTTGGGTTTTAAAATTATCAAAGATCAAAGTAGGGCTTTGGGGGCCAAATTGGTGTGGAACCTCATTAGTAAACCAAATCTAAAATGGGCAAAAATCCTCTGTTTCAAATACCTAAATGGGAGAGAACCGATAGCTTTCTTTAGAATCAGAAATCTCCCTAAGGGCTCAAGGATTTAGAGCTTTATGACCTATTATAGAGACATAATTGCCCAAAACTTATCATGGAAAGTAAATAACGGTGGCAAGGCTTTATTCTGGGAAGATTCCTAGGATGGTTTTCCGCCCATCTCAAGGATGATAGATTGGGGAAACACAATTCAGACCCTTAACTCTAATGGAGTGAATACGTTAAGGACTATATCCTTCCACCCTACAATACCTCTATAGATCCTTTTACATGGAAATCCTCGGTAGAAACTAACATTATTGATCACCACAAGAGATCCCTATATGTCATCCTTCATGATAGGAGATTAAACCATATTGCTAAGGATGACCACCTAATTTGGACTACAACAAATAACAAAATGTACAATACTAAAGATGGTTACAAACAGATCTCGACCCAACACCCCTCATCTAAAATAGATGTTCCTCTACACCCATCTTGGACGAGGGTTGCCTTCCTCAAGCCAGATTGTTCTCTTAGTTTTCAATTCAACATAGAATCTTGACTACAAATCGCTTTACTAAGATGGGATATGAAGGACCAAGTAGATGCCCTTTATGTGTAAAGAAAGAGGAAACAATGAACCACCTCCTCTTAAATCGTCCTTACTCAAAACAATGTTGGGAATGGTTGTGCAATAAACTAAATCTTATCTCTGCTATTTCTAACAAACTTTTTGATATGTTTAAGTCTTGGCCTAATCACCATAATGATAGTATCTACAACATACTATGGCAAGTCAATCCTTCTATCCTCATTTGGGAAATTTGGAAGGAAAGGAATCGATGAATCTTTAAGGAGAATCAACTTCCCATTGGTCAGCTATTAAATAAAATTAATATGATCATTATTGAATTGGTTCATAATAAAATCTCAAACCAACCCTTCAATTAAATCGATCAGATTTCCACAATCCATTGAGTTAATAGCTAGATTTCTGGTTTTGATTGTGTGCGTTTTTAAGCATCAACGTTTCGGATCACACTCCGTGATCCATCATCAGGATGAGAGAACA
>MU226880.1:197706-216065 GCA_018584345.1 Thuja plicata | reverse complement strand
TTACCTCAAAGGTGTTTCACCTTCATTAGTGAACTCCCTCTCAATCACAAAATGACTGAGATTATCAAAAGTTGACTGAACCATATCATTTATCTTCTCCCTCTGAAGCTCAATGATGCAGAGCGCATAGCAAATAGAATAATGAGCCCAACTAAACTCTAAGCACTGATATCTCAAGCAACCGACTAGTAAGCAGTGGTCTTTCGTACCTCACGAGTCTTCAAAACACAGTTCTACTATCTCCCTCCATTTCTAAATGCTGAATACAAAACATCTAATATCTCTCAGATCATTCCTCTCTGTGAATACAACAGTCACGGGTTCAACTGGTGGTTACGATACTCGAAACTGAACCTCCACCATGCAACAAGAAGTAATGACTTTGCATTATCTAGCATTGTTCGAAACCATGACAGGCACTGAAACATTGAGATTTTCATGCCATCTTTCTCCTCCAACAATCAAACATAAGCTCGGGTGTTCTATGTCACTGTGACTGTCGCCACCTTTCATCATTCCCCAATACCGAACATACAATATAAATATCTTCAACTATCGAAAGTAAGGATCTTTGATATCACTCAAATCATTCCTTTATGACCATAATGCTCATAGGTCTATTTAACTGTTACGTTAACCGACACCAACTTACCACTGTCACAAACCTGATTATAATAAACATTGAACTTCGAATATAAAGTTCAATATGTAGACTGGTTAATGTTTGAGTGCGTCAGATATCTCTGTTCTTCTTAATTTGACTTACAATCTTCAACAACCGGTAACTAGTCTTTCTTTGTCATTGGCATTCCATCATCTAGGCAGTCCACCCTTTATCAATCTTGTTATTTCTTCATCGTATTTGCTTGAAAGTTTAAACTTTTTAATAAATCCATTCTGTGCCCTATCATGTGGCCACATTATTCATGGAACCATACTATTTTGAAGTATCACGTTAAACAGTTCACTTGCCTTTGTTTATGCTTTCACATTTCCTTTTGATTACTTCCTCTCTAAAGGGTTTTTCAACAAATCTTTTCAATGTCGTGTTCATGCTCAACATTTGATTCGCTCGTCATTTCAAACATTTTTTGTGTCTTCTGTGTTCTATCTGTTCATCCATATTTGCGTATATTTCTACCAGACCATAGTCATTTTGTGCTCTTTGTATTTTCGTATTCATGAAATGGCGATTCCTTATGGCGTTCTGGAAAAAAACTTCACATTGCCGCATCTGTACTTCAAACATTTGTTGTCATCTATCAATTTCAACCTCGGGATGTATCGAACATTCACAGACACACAATCATAATCTTTAGAATGTATTTCAAATTCTTCCATACATTTGCAAACCTGGCTCTGATACCATGTTATTTTTATGATCGATTGCAAATGTAATGGCATTGTCATATTGTCTATGTTTTCCAAATGCATCGATCTCTTTGTACTTATACAAGACAATGATAAGAAGAGACATGTCTTTTAAAGAGACGTGTCTATTCATTAATCTTTATTAATTATATATATATATATAATATCAATTATATGTATATATCACAATATGACAATAATCCACTTATATAAAATATATGGATATATATATATATATATAGTAATTATAATACATATTATTATTATTACATATATATCGATGCGTACTTGATAATTCAATAACAATGATTTTATCTGAACGAAGCTACATTCCTTAACAAACATCTCTTCAACTAAATTACTGCTAGTTAGCTTGTCAGCTCTTATTGCCTCTAGCTTCTAGGTCCTTCTACAGGTTGCCTCAAGGACCGTTAGCTCCTTGACATTTATTTCTTCTATCAATATTTAACCAATCTTTTTCAACCTTTGTCAACATCATTTTCCCCCTAACGATCCTAGCCATTTGAGGTCCTGAACTATGCTAAGCAACTCTCCTAGTCTTAGTCTCACTTGGCATGGCTTAGAATTCATTTCCCTATCCTAACATATTAATACCATCACTGTGTTATTAATTAGTTGGTAGGTCCTTAGTCTGGTTGGGCCTAAGTGTTTGTTTTTCCATTTATACCCTTGGAATGTTTATAGCCTCATCCTATAAATATTCACAAGTGCGTTGTATGTTTAAACGGGAACACTTAGTACTAACCAACTAAAGACCGAACTAATAATTAGTAACACTAATGACCTGTTACTTATGTCAGGATAGCTTGTTGGACTCTAATGAATTATTAATAAGCTCACCATAGTTAATAAGGTTGGTTGTTTACATACATTTATTAGGGAGGCCTTTGTAGATAGCGTTTATGCATTCCCCTTTTGTTGGATTCTATCGTGGTCAAACCACCTCATCTCACACTTGTTAAAACCATCTTTATTTTAAATCTTATACTAATATGATGCTTAAAGGAACTGGTGTTACTATATTGTTCCTATGAGAGACTACTTATGATCAGATTCGAATTAGTCTTTGTTACCTTTATGTTTTTATTTATAGTTATGAATGGAATATGGAGTGACTATGTATTACATTTGTCTGAAGGTTAACCAAGGTCTGAATCACTCTTGTACAACATGAAATAAATTAGTTTCCAGGGTTTGATTCTCCATGTTCTTAGTTAATTTGAATTTTATTTAATCCTTAGGATGTGATAGCAATTAAACCGGGCTTAACTAGTACATATTGCCAATACTGGAAAGAGATCATTGTTTTTTTGGTTCATTGTACTAAGGCAACATGATTTGCCTCCATCTTGGGTAAGTTGTTTCTTCACTGGAATTAATATGCTTTATCCTTCCAAGCAAGTCTGGAATATTGTAGCTAATATATGCATTCCTGTTACATATATGGTACTTTCATATATGGAATATGTATACAAGATGCAAATGTATATTAATATGCCATATAAGGTACCATACAAATATGTATATAGCACTATCAATATGCTAAACATTATACCGGTACAGTTTAGCATGCATAAGTTTTTATGTACAATGCAGCATGAGTCTGTTTGCTGCCCTTCATTATGGTATGATGTATTTAGCTAGAGAGCAGTATAATTACAAGATCTCAATCAACAATAAACTTGTTAGTTATTCTTCTACTAATCATTATTAGTAAAAGGCTATATCTTGAAACCCATAGGAACATCAAAGAACCTTAATACTACTCTATTTTTTAGATTAGCCCTTAACCTTATTTTAAGCTCCACTAAATTAATTCTAATACTTATTATAATCCTTTCCCCTATCTCCAAACAGATTAAGATAAGTAGGCATGTTGTATTAACAAGGTGATAGAAACCCAAGTGATCTGATATTCTACCTCTAATAGATATCCCCTATTATGGTAAGCCCAAATATTTAAGCTTCTAAATGGTTTTTTTATTTCAATAGATCTTGAGAGGATATACCCTGACTCATGATTAATAAAAGTCTCAAAACAATGGACTGAATAAATTACTATAGTCTCAACTATAACTATTCTATATTACAATCAAGGATTCAGGGGGATCTCTTTGTATTGATAGTAAGTTACAAAATGTGGCATAGCTCTTCTTTCCTAACTATTACCATGTATAAGGCAGTGAATGACATAGTATGGTAAGGGTTTCTCTTCTATTGTGAGCACTAACAAAGCTTTAGTTCAAAGGGTTTGGTGGATACCATTATGTTTTCTATAGCCAGGTACTATTTGGAAGAAGCTCCAAATTGTCCACTCCAGGTTATGCTAAACTCGAAACATTTGAATCTCATATGGTATAAAACTTCCATTCTTAACTCAAATTTTAACTTTCAAATTTTAAGTTTATTCTATAATTATTTTTCTCAAAGCTCTAATATCGATCTTAGCCAAAGTGGTATTTCAGGTCTAAGGGCTCTTAGATGGGTAGATATGCGCATGGAGGCAGAAGATCAAATCAACAATGTCTTCATCGTAATGTAGGTGAAACCAAGGAAGACAATATTCTTATTAAGTGAATACTAAGGGTGAAAAAGCACTAAACAATTGTAAATTCCAAATCCAAAGGTGTAAACCAAGGATGTATATGCGTGTAATCCCTTTATAAACTTACAAAAGAATAAGGGTATGCCCTCGATATGATGTACATAGGGGTATGCCCCTATCTTTCATAACCTGTACTTTTAATGATAGGGACAATGGTCCCCGGGCAAGATTGAAGGTTTTCTTTGCTTCGTTCTTTCCTACCAATGCCTGTTTGAATGAAGAAATGTAAAAAAAAATATTTTAAAAAGATTAATAAAAAATATCAAGGCCTAGGCCTATTATCGAGCAAAAAAAAATAAATTTAAAAGAACAATTTGTGGAGTTGGTGTCCCCATGGATATTTAATTTTTGCTGCTTAAATTTTAAGCAGTTATCTCAAAAAAAAAAAAATTTGATCGGTAAAAGGCCTAGGCCAAGTTTTTATTAATAGATAAATGAAAAAATACCGCTTTGTTCGTTGCGGGCGCTAGTAGGAAAGAACGAGGTCAAGAAAACCTCTAGCCTTGCCTGGGACCTAGGACCATAAAACTACATAATCGTGTCTGAGGGGGCATTCCCCTTATTACATTTTAAGATTTTTGATTATGTTACTTGCAAGAATAAAAACCTTATTTACATAATTTTAATTTCCCTTTTTAAGGGCTCAGTTTGTAGATTGCAATACATTATATTTCTTTCTTTGTCACTTCTTAGGCTGAGGCAAATATTCTTCATGTTTAAAAACTGAGCGTATAGACGAGTCTTTCTTTTCATTGTTCCTGTGTATATTTGTTTCCTGCATCAACTCAAGCCTTACACTAAGATCATTGTTAGTATATACCTTCTTATGCAGTGATAAATATGTGTTCCTAATTTAACACCAAATCAAAAGATGCCCTTTCCTCATTTATATTGATTTATATTAGATTTTTCTTGCTATTTGGAAAAATACATTGTTATTTGGTCCATGTTCTTCATTGTTTATTAAACTTTAGGTCATAGTTAGCCCATTTATTTCACATCTTTTTGTCGTGCGGGTTGTCTAGGGGACTGTATGAATTATTTGCCATTTCAAATTTCAACTTGATTATCGAGCAACTATGCTTTATCATGCTTTATGCACATTCGAATTATGCTTTATGCACCCTTATGGTGTCCATCAATAGCTTAGGAACCTTTAATGGTCGACTCTAGCCTCACGATCTCATGATAGGGTCCTATGCCAGCATAGAGCAACGATAACTTCGAACTGGAGCTTGCTCTTGGAGTGGTCTCTATTGTCCACTCATTTTGTGTGGTTGTATTGGCAGAACTTGGGGGTTAGGATTTCCTCCTAATGTATAGGAGAAGTTCCTTCACAATTTGTTTGAAAATGAATGTTCTAGATGGGCTTGCATTAGTGAAGATTGGTGATTCTGTGTATTGTAAATGTCATTCCTATAAGTCACTATGACTACCGATATTGGTTCATCTGTGATTATATATATATGTGCCTGTGAAGAAGTTTATATATATGTAAGAGTATATGAATGTTTGTAATAATATGTGTGTATATCTATGTGCATACGTTTATAGCTATACATGTTAGTTTATGTCTGTAGAGATTAAACCTATCTGGGTTTATAGGTAGTATGCATCTAAAGTGTATGTCTGTATACCTAATGTCGAGGCTATATAACTATATTCCTATATAACAATTATGTCTATATATCTATATAAAAAGTATGTCTAAAAGTCAAGGCTAGTGTACTAACCTATGTTTGTGATACCATTTATTTTCTAGACCAAATCATATCTACGTTTGTTTAGTGCAGTTGAACTTGGTCTATTTATGTTTAAAGGAATTATGTGAATGTACTTATGTTTGTTTATATGTAGTATGTGTTCATATTGATTATGCGATCGTCGATTTTTAAAGGAATATGAAGCAAGTGCTATACTTAGTTATTTGCATAGAGTTGTTCATCGAATCTAAGTGCCTAGTATTTTCTGAAATGTGTTGGTGCAAGACCCAGGCGTGCCTGCTTTATTTCATTTCTGACAAAGCATATGAATATTTCCTATCTTGTTTATATCATCTTGTTCTCTTTTTCCTTGGTTATGTGGAAGCAGGCCACTGTTATATTCCAATTTCATAGTCTATAGACGATTCTACTGAGCTTAAATGATTCCTTCGTATGCTAACGAGAATGCTTTTAAAAACCAGAATGCTTTTTTATTTCCTTCCATTTGTCACTATCTAAGTTTGCATTAGTTAGTCTGTAACTAATCTGGTGCTTTGCCGTAAGGGTTATTTGGATATTTATGCTTCATTATGGTGTATATTGAGGTCTTCTTAAGCATTCAGGTGCAAGGATGGTGTCGAGACACCTCTTATAGATTTGTTTATTTTAAGTTAGGCCAGAAAAGGATTGATTAGTTTGATGTGCTTTGTAGTTAAAATGTTTTAAAGAAACACTATCTTTTAATGGTGGAGAGTAAATACACCTAGAATAGAACTGATGCTCTGGCCTATATCCTTGCTATTTGACTTGTTCAAAATTTGTAATAGTATAAATGAAGCAAAATTTTACATGAAGGTACATATACTAGGCTTAAATCCTAGCTTGAGTTCTAGATCCTCCAGACTCACAAATTCTATGTTTCTTTTTCTTTTTTTTTTCACCTTCTGCTAGCCATAGTTCCACTAGGTTCTCTAAGTCAGAGTCACTGAAACAATCCATGTTAGTGTCCCTGACCTCATCGATGTGCCAGTACTCATAGAACCAATTCTCCATGAGAGGTTTCTTAATGTGCATGTATGTCGTCAAGAATTCTATGTTCCACTTTATTATAGGTGTTCTTTCATTGGCGACAATTGGGTCCATGAATGATACATTTGGATTAGTCGACATTGGTCTTCCATTGATTGAGGTCATGTCAAGGTGTCTTGGGCAAGGTATAGTTAAGTTTTCCTTGACATTTTGAAGACTCTTGTCTAGGTTGCCTAGAAATCTTCTTTTAAAGATTTTGAAACATAGCCTCCTTGCATCATATTTCTTTGTACCCCAGTATAGAGTTGTGGCAACAAACATGGATGTAATATTTGTATAAACCTGATATCTTTCATCATTTGTAGTAAATTGTTGACCAAGGATATAACCACTTTGAGATATTTGGTCATTATATTGCCATTAAAGGCAATCTGACTCCTACTGCAAATGAGTTTGACTGGGGTAGCCATATGTTTAGAAGATATAATATGGTTTGCCTGAGGTTTTTATGAGTGAGGTTGCTTATATATATGAAGTTGGGACAGTTGAAAGGCTATGTCTTTACACCTTTTACACCTTCTATCAAAATGAAAGTAGTCGAGGCTGACTCCTTGATCTTCCCTTAGATCGTCGATCTGGAATGTCAATAGATGTGCCTTCCAAAGTGGGCTTTTGTATCTCTTTTCATGGTTCACGAGCCTTTTGACCTCCCTGTTAATTATGCCCATTTCCCTTCCACTTCTGAAACCGCTTCTCCATTACCCTCATACTTCCAGGGGTATCTTTTAGTTTGATCGAATTTAATATACATAATTTAATCTGACAGTGATTTCATTATTTAAAAATCTATCTATTTGCAAAGACCAATAGTATGGCGGGGTAGGTTATGCCTGTAGTTATTTATAATTCTAAATCTTGATGCTTTCTATCTTAGTGGGTTGGATTGGCGGATGTCGAATATAATAAATTATGATCAGTAATGTGTCTGAATCTGGAATTAAAACTTTTTGTGTATGTTTTCTAATCTTGTTTAGCTGTACGAATCTTGATGAGTATTTGACTATTCGCTATTTGAAGATAGATAGTGGACGTTAATACCATTTGTATTATATGGTGTTATTCTCTAGGACTAGATGTTAAGTCATTGTATACTTTCATATTTATTTATTTGATTAATTTGGTCTATATTAATGTATGTTGTAACTGACACCTCCTTTTCTATGTCTTCCTTTTTTATACTTGTTTCCCGCTTTATCGCTTATTTACCTATGCTTAGTTGTACCCTTTCTATCTTCTTAATTTTCCTTCACACTAATTTATTCAGAGAGGGGTTTTAATTATAAAGTAAATTGGTAGAAGGAGTTCCTCCTATCTTATGTTGAGTTTAATGCTCTAGCAAATGAGTCATGTTAAAAACCATGGCCAAGATTTACCAGGTTGATATTTTCCCCATCAACACCTAGGTTCGCTAAGTTGTCCGCTTCTTTGTTTCCTTCCTGATAGATATGCTCGTATCGTGTTTCTTGAAAGCGGTCCACAAGATCTAGGACATCTTCTAGCTTCGAGTTTAGGATCCAATTTAGAGTGCTACATTTTCTCAGCGCATTGAGAATAATTTGCGAGCTTCCTTCTATAAGAAGTTTCTGAATTCCATTTTCTAAGCTTATCTTGAGACCTTCACTTAATGCCTCGAGTTCTGCTTGATTGTTGGAGGCAATGCCAAGCGGTTTGGCTCTTTTAACCATCCAGTCTCCTTCCTCATTCTTGATGATACACCCTAATCTAGCTTTTCCTGGGTTTCCTCTAGATGCCCCATCAAACTTTAATTTCATCCACCCACGTGGAGGAGGTTTCCATTTACAAAGGGTTCTAGCTAACTTATTAGTTTTGGAGTATCTTAGTTGGGGGTTGATTAAACCTTTCCAATTCTTCTTCATGTCTGCATCCCATTCAGTGAATGATACTTCTTCTTTGTGAGTATTCCTTAAATGATTGTTCGTAACTTCTATGATGCTCGCTTCAATTTTGTTAAGCAAAGATCCTCTCTCCATACTTGTTTCCATGAATATCCTTTTGTTTCATTCTTTCCAGATTTCCCAAACCAATATGGAGGGGGCTATCCTCCACATCTTGCTATATACTTTGGATCCCTCACGAGACCAATCTCGTAAAAAGCTCCCAAAGTTATTGTTGAAAGCAGAGGCCTAGTTAAATTTGTTACAGAGCCACTTCCAACAATAGTTAGTGAAAGGGCAGTCAAATAATAAATGCTTGGCAGTTTCAGATACAGATTTACATAGGATGCATCTTGATGGGCCTTCAAATCCTAGTTTGGTGAATCTGTCTGATGTTAAGATTCTTTCTTGTAATGCGGCCCAAAGGAAGATCCCTGCCTTAGGGAGACAGGCTGCATCCCAGCATAATTTTAGGGGTATATCAACTTTATTCCCCTCTTGAGAGTTTATGATTTTCTCATATCCTTTTTTGACACCATACTTCCCATCTTTGGATGCACCCCAAATTAATCTATCCGGTCTGGCTTTGTGGTTAGTTTTCCTGGAATGTAGAAAATATCCAAAAGCATCTCTTTCATCCTAAGATAGCATGGTTTTTGTTAAGTTTTTCCATTGACATCCATACTGTGATACCTCAATATAATCCTTGACATGAGTCCCCCAACATTGGATGAGAGTATTTTTTATATTGTCTGGTAGATTATCTTTATCCGGGGAAGGAAGGCCATCCCACGAGTCTTCCCAAAAGAGAGCCTCTTGTCCATCACCAATGTCCCAAGTGAGTTTTTCCACAATTAAATCTCTATTTTGCATCATAAAGTTCCAGATTTTTGAGCCTTTAGGTGGATCAATCGTACGGAAGAGGGTTAATAGAGTAGAATTGGTTAGATATTTGTGGTATAGTATTTTAGCCTATTTACTATTGTTTTCTTGAAACATTATCCATACTAATTTAGCACCTAGGGCTCTGTTTTGCCATTCTAAATTTTTGAGACCTAGGCCACCGAATTCTTTTGGTCGACAAATCTGGTCTCATTTCATCAGTGCTACTTTATTTTTTTCATCAGTGCCTTGCCAAAAGAATTCCTGAATTTTTGGTTTAATTTTTTCCCAACCCCTAAAGGTAGGGGTAGGCAAGACATCTGAAAAATGGGGATAGCGGATAAGACTGTTCTGATTAGAGTTGTTCTGACTGCTTTGTTAAGGTACTTCCCTTTCCAACAGTCCAATTTTGAGTCTAGTTTGGAAGCAACGTTTCTCCAAGTTTCTACCTCTCTTTGTCCTTTATCTAGATGAATGCCCATGTATTTACATGGGAATTCACCTTTTCTATATCCCATAGTATTGCAAATATTTCTCTCAAGGTTAGGTGATGTATTCAATAAAAATATTTTGGATTTCTCCGCATTCACTTCCTTGCCTGATGCTTTCGAGTATGTATTGATAATCTTTTTAAATTGGAAAGCTTCGGTTCTAGATGAGACACCGGGAAGGATAGTATCATCAACATATTGTTGATGTGTAATATTGTCAACCTCTTTAGTCACTTTTACCCCCTTGATGAGTCCTTCTGTATGAGCACATTTGATAGACTGACCAAAGGCTTCAACCATAATTAATAATTATGAAAAGATAAGGGGAAATAGGATCCTCTTGTATGATTCCTTTGGAAGAGTAAAAAAACCTTCCGGAGAGTCGTTTATTAATAGTGAGAATTTTGGCGTTGATATGCAATTGAATATTAAATTTACCCATGGCTTAGAAAAGCCAAAGGCCCTCATCGTCTTACATAAGAATCTCCAATCGAATTTGTCATAGGCTTTACGTATATCCAGTTTCATCAGCATGCATGGGTCTTTATTTATTTGTGCAGAATGTATTAATTCCTGTATTATTATGATTCCATCATATATTGAACAATTCGGGACAAACCCAGTCTACTCTTCGGATATCAATTTGTGTATTATCTTTTTTAGTCTATTTGCTAAAGCTTTGGATAGAATCTTGTATATGGTGTTACATAGTGCGATGGGTATATAATCACCGGGTGAAATTGACTCATTTTTTTTTGGAATAAGAGCTAAAAAGGTATTATTAATTTTTGTTAGTAAGGTTCCAGAGTTCCTAGTGGCTTCAACTGCTTCCCATAAGTCTTTTCCTATGATGTCCCAACATTTTTGGAAGAATAAGGCCTGAAATCCATTTGGGCCTGGAGATTTATCTGGGTTGAGCGAGAAGAGAGCCACTCTGATTTCTACCATATTAAACCTTTTATTTAGGTTTGCATTATCTTCATTTGTAAGTATTATTGGTATTGCTTCAAGCATGTCATTCTGAGCCCCAAGATCCAAAAATTCATAATTATTTAGAATATCCGTATAGTACTTGATGAAGGTTGCGACAATTTGGTTTGAGTTTTCTTGTTCCGACCTCGTTTCGTCATGGATTTTGGTTATTCTGTTAAAGTTGCACCTATTATGAGCACTAGAGTGGAAATTTTTTGTGTTTCTATCTCCTTCTTTTAACCAATTCTCTCTTGACTTTTGTTTCCAGAATATTTCTTCTTTAAGAAGAATATTTTCTTATTTGTTCAATAATAATTTTTCTTTGTTGTATTCCTCATCCCTCATTCCATTTTCTATAATTTTAATGTTTAATTCCTTTATTTCTTCCTCGTTTTCTAATTTTTCTTTAAAAACATTTTTAAAGCTTTCATTATTCCATTTTATTATTTTTTCTTTGATACCTTTTAGTTTTGCCACGAGACAAAACATTTTAGATCCTTCGAAAGTTTCTTCTTTCCACCATTGTTCTATTTTGCTTGTAAAGCTATCATCCAAGAACCACATTTTTTCACATATAAAGGGGCATCTGATTGGTTTATGTTGTTCTTTGATTTCGATTTGAATGGGGTAATGATCTGAGCCGACGAAGGGTAAACATGTTGCAACTATTGACATATTAATTAGGCTATTGTTACCTTGGAAGATAAACCTATCTAGTCTCTCTGCAATATAGCAGAAACCTTTCCTTCTGTTGTTCCATGTATATAATCCATTAGATGTTGGGATGTCCATAAGAGAGTTTCTCATTATCCAATGTTTAAAATCAATAGTTGCTTGTGACTCAGTTTGTATTCCCCCTATTTTTCCCCAATTGATTGGATAGCATTAAAATCCCCCCCTAGTATGATATCTATTCGTGAATCCATATTCATATAATTGCTTAATTATGTCCAAACAATAGCTTTCCCTGCTGTAGATGTGGGACCATAAACATTGACAATGATGAATTGCATGTTATTCCTGAAACTTCTGACCATTCCTGCCATCTAGTTGGTTTTAGTCATGAGCAGTGAGAAGTTCACTTTTATGGAGTCTCAAATGATACCAAGTCCTCCTGAGGCTCCCATAGATTCGATAAATTCACATTTGTAAACACCTAATTTTTTTTAAACTTTTCCCCCTTCCTCCTTATTAAGTTTTGTTTCATGTAGTAAATTTATTTCTGATCCAAAGAGTGTTAAATTGCACTTAAGAGAGCACTTCTTGTTAGGTGCATTTAGACCCCTAACATTCCACGATGTTATTTTCATGGTACTGTGGGAAGGACCTTCCCCTTCCCAATGTAGAGCATATCACTAATTTTGGTTTGGTTTTCTGCCTTGCCAACAACAAACCTAAGTTCTGCAAGACTCTTTCTACCCCTTTTCTTGCTAGTTTTTCCACATTTGGGTTCGTCTATTCCTTTCAAGTTAGCAATTATGCCAAGATTATCCTGATTTTTTGTAGCATTGGCAATACTCGCAGCAATCTCTTCATCCTCTCTTTCTTCTTCCTCATTACTTATTTCTTCCATAATAGCCCCACTTAGGTGATGATTATTGGGCCCAGGGGATAAACCCATAAGACTTGCCACATTATCTCTGTTGTTACTTTCACTGTCACACTCTTGATTCTTTATCCACTCCTCTGGTTCTTGAACACCAAATTCTTCCCAATCATGGCTCATGTTTAGATTGTGTTCTAAGTCATCTAAGGCTTCAGAAGACCCCAGTTTAAGAATAGTATTTACCTCTATTGGGCTTTTAATATAATTTGAGGGCTCTACGGTGTTAGTTGCCTGCCCAGATGGGAAACCCATAGAATCATTGAATACTCTTTTGCCACTCTCTGGGGTTTGCCAAAATTTTAAGTGGTTTTCCTTGTGATAGCTCAGGGGAATACAATTTGAATATGTCTCCTGATGATTTAAAAGTTTGGGTCTAGGTTCCACAATAGGGGAGGTATATTCAGTTAGAGAATCATTTACCTCTGTTGTAGGTATACCTATCGCCTGATCCATAAACAATTCCTGATTAATGTGTAATACCCTGTTTTCTACCATATCCTCATTGAGGGGAGTATTAAAGTTATCAATCTTGATAGGGGACAAAGTCCTATCTGAAGAGGTAGTTTGGTTGGACCGGGGAGATGTCCTTGTATTGGGGTTAACATAGTTGAGAAGGGGGATATGTTCTGGATGTTGATCTATGCTGGCAGTAGGAGTAATACCAACTTGAGAGGGGAGTTTTATAAAATTGGGGTCTGGTGATACTAGTGATGTAAATCCATCTGAGGTTTCATTGTGTGCTTCCTCCCAAACTATTAGTTGATCACTAATTTCATTATGAATCAAAGTTAAATCATTAATGAGTTGCCCATGGATTTCTAAGTTATCTTTAATGTCATTAAGGCATATATTATGGGCAATACATTGTTCGCAGTGTTGTGATGTTATTTGGTCTTCCATCATTAGTTTTTCTGCCTGAAATGCTTCAGTTTCTCCTATTTCCTTCAGATTATCATCTTGGTTCATCCCAACCATCTTCCCCATTTCCATGATGTGTGAGGTTTCATTAATAGGCAGCTGGTTACCGGTGATCTCAATAATTTCTCCTTCTTCCCTATCTTCCAAGCTTGATATAGAGGCATTATGGCGGGGGGAAGGATGGGAGTAATCTCAATAGTCACTATACTTCTATTTTAAATTATATTCCTTCTTATCTGTTGTACACATAAGGTTAAAAAACATTATATCTAAGTCAGTGTTTTCTGGGACTGATGTATAAGCTGATAAGTGGCTGTCCATTTGCATACTTCTATTAATTAAGGAGATATTTTTTGGGCGGCCATCAAATCTCAAAAAAATTAGGTCATAGTAAGATCTATTAGTGATGAATCTGATACAGTCCTCGGCTTCAAAGCCATTTTTCAGTTTAACCAACAACCGGACTTCCTTCTTGTTGTTATGATCTAAGTCAATACCTAAATAATCTCCAAGGGAAGCCCCAATATTTTCTATAATTTGAGAGTGTAGAATTTCGATAGGGAGGTCTTTTAAGGACAACCATATAGGGAGGTTCAGTGTACTAGCTTGTTTTTCATTAAGGATGAAATTAACTATAAATCCTTTAAAAAAACAAAGTTGAGCCGAGAGTAATTCATTTTTTGCTATAATGTTTTTACAATGAATATAAACTGAGTGCGATGATAGAGATAATATACTTACCTGATCCCATGTGAATGATTTCATCCATTCTCCTAATTGAGACGTGCCATCGATGGGTCCATTTCAGATAACAAAAATGCCAAAGTCTTGACATTCCTGCCAGCGACTTTCAGTTGTGACATTACTGATTATGCTGACCTTTGCATTGTTCGTATATATACTAGGTTTGTCCGCCTCTATAGGAATTTTTCTGAGCTTTGGTGGATAGGATGTATTTCCAACTTTAGATGGGCGCTTCATTGCAATTGATTTTCGCCTGCTAGCTTTGGTTTTTGAGGTTGGACATTCCATGGTCAAAACCTAATCGAGGATTATTAGAGGGCATGGTTTGGAAGTTTTACTGCGATTGCTTGCTTTAAACGAGTTGGAAGCGAAATGGTGGTTTGAATTGCAGCCGAATTTATAATTGTTCTTGCGATGAGGAGGGATATACACCATTTTCTTTGTAGCATTGTGCATTGCTTCAGGAGAGTAACCGGGAATGTGTGTAGGAACATCCGCAGGGTTTGAGCCGAAACAACATTTTTTCTTTGAGACTTTAATCCAGTCAACCGGATTGGATGACAGTGACTGTTTCGATTTATTATGGATAGAAGATCGACTAAAATATCCATGGCAAGAAGGAGCAAGAATTTGTATTGATTTATTCGACAAATTCAAACCAACCGCACCATATTTTGTCTTCTGAAAGTGATTGCGCTGGAATTCGAGGCTGTCAAAGTGCGAGTTCGAAGGAAGAACAGAAGACTGCGAAAGTGCGCTGAAACGATTAGAAAGAGGGAGAGCCCAGACAGTAGCATATTTGGTCTTTCTGAAGAAGTTGATGGACGCTGGTTTCGCCGAGGGCAAAGCAGAATTGTTAGAGCAGAGCAGAGCCATTGTAGAAGTTTTTAATATCTCAAATTTAATTCTTAAATACAACCATTAACAATAATTGTTAGAGTAACTTTTAGAGAAAATGATGGGAAGCAAATAAAATGGAGGGAAATTTTTTTATGGAGCAACATATCATTTCTTCAAAAAGCATTGCTTCAGCTTATTTTTCAATTCCACACAGTAGTTGCTCCTCTAAAATACCCCCTCTCATTTTCAACATTTTATTTCGGAAGTTTTAAATACACAAATTATTATTAATATTATCAATAGAAATTTTAACATTTACTAGAAAAAGTAAATATTAAAGGGCCACAAGCTTTACAAATACATCTTTTAGAAATTTAAGCAACCATAATTGCTTAATAACAAAACTTATTTGTCATACATTTAGAACATTATACAAAAGATTTAAAAAAAATCTAAATACCTTCTTGATATGATTTGTTGAATCTATATCTATATAGACGTTACCCATGAGAACATGTCCTAAATCTCTTAGCCCCGTTTGTTTGGGGATTTGGAATTTGACTCAAAACCTTATTATCACAAAATCAGGTTTTGAAATCCCGGTTTTGCATCTTGGGGAATTGGAATTTGACTCAAAACCTTATTATCGCAAAACCAAGATATGATTTCTAATTCCACCTATTTAGTAGGAAGATGATGCCACTCATTTTGGTGTCTAAACCCGATTTTGCTTGACGAATCCGAAATTGCAATTTAGAGAAACAAACATCGGATTTGCAAAAACAGGAAGTGTCACTCCCAAAAACGGGAAGTGTCACTCCCAATTCCGCGAAACAAACGGGGCCTTAAACTACTGATATTGTAATGTGGTTGTCATTAAAATTCCTTTAATTTAATTCTGTAAAAACCAATTCAATTCAAAATTTAATTTATATCTTATGATATTCTTTAAAACTTTGAAACCCTATTTTTAATGTGTACACCAAGATGTTTGTACAAGGAAACCAGGTGAAGTTATTACAGTTGACGGTGACTGGAAAGACTCGGCTACGTCCTCAATCCCTGAACTCATGTCCATTCTGTCTTATTCACGATGCAGCGAAGGAGAAATGGACAGATTTGAATGGATGAATGAATAAATGTCGAAATAATTCACGAGGAAAAAAGGGGCGAAGATAAAGAAATAGAAAGAGGAAGAGGTTAAGAAAATAATGGCGTTCGGCGCGTTGAGAGCCCCCGGCGCGACTTTCTCTGCATTTGGTGGCTTTGGTTCGAATCCCGCGCCTTCTTTTCAGCAGCAACAGCCAAGTGTGCAAAGCCAGCAACATATTCATCTTTTCACCAACGAAAAAACACCTGTAACATATCAAACCAAGTGGGCCGACATTCATCCCGATTCGCAGAAGCTTCTATTGCAAATCGAGTACCATTTCGTCTTTCAGCCTTCCTCTATAATGTTTAATACTTTTAATTTTCATTACTTTTGAATGCTTGTTGCTTATGCTGCTCTAGTTTTATGAACCTTTTTAATTGATTGTGCCGCAGCAAATCACGAATTTTAGGTCTTGAAAACCGAAATGTACTTGTGGGGTTGTATTTTGGGAAGCTAATTGATGGATGCAGTTTTTTAGTGCTTCATTCACAAAATGGAAGCATATATGTTATTTTTTTCTCCTGAGATTTTAATGCAAGGGAAGCTACCCCCAATGGCAGCAATTTATCTATAAATTTTGATAAGCCCGCGTTAACTCATTTTTATTTATGTTAATTTTATTAATAATTACACCTTGTTCACTTGTGCCTAATACTTGAAACAACGAGGATCACAACGTAAATCAGTATATACCAATTTTAACCTCAAATTCAATGCAACATTAAAACCGTTATCTGATCCCACATTATCGTTAAAACAACTATACTAGTGGTAAGCACATTCACACATCAACACAAGATGAAATAAACTTCTAAAAATCACTTACAATTCTCAACAGTGCAAAGATAAGCAGTAATATTCAGGAAACACAATTGAAGAACTCAAACTCTATTCTTCAAGTCATATATTATGCTTCTAGTTTGCTCAGTTCTTAGTCTCTGAGAACCTTGACAAACAATATTTAAATAACTATTTGACTGAGCATCTTCACATAAACACGGCTACAGACCAGCAACTGATAAATATAGAGATCTGATATACAAACAGCCTGAATAATCATGCAATTTTAGAGATATGCAAGTTCATACTGGTGTTCACTGCCTGGCATTTGATACTGTTGACCTCAGTAAGCTGAAACCTGCATTGTCACTGTCAGCGATTAGGTCTAGGGTTGCAGACTCAATATTGACACCTTGAAAGGGCTGCCGGACCTCCACCCAGCTTCAGATAGAAGAGCATAACTTCTAAGTTTAAAACTTAGAAGCGCTTATCAAGGATTATATAAGATTATCTTGTAGGTTTCAAACCCAGAAGCTGAATATAGACCTTTGATTCTTTATTTCACGTTCAGGTAATTAATATCCAATGCTAATATCCAATGCCTTTTCCTGCACACCCAAACACACTAGAGGAACACATATCTAATGCTTGTTGAAAGTTAGTGTATTACATTCTACTCAAAACTTAATCTGTTTAAAAGAGATCTTATCTTACATCCAGATGTAATGAAATTAAGTCCAGCGTTTCATACTATATCTTTTATTTGTATCGTCTATACCCCTGGAAATGATTACTATAACTTAACTTATTTCATCTTTAACACTCTATCTTGTATACTATGAATTTCTTTATTTAGAAATATATGATCCTTATTGTCCTTACGTTTGAAGGCAAAACTATAAACGAACGATAAACAAAATATGTTTCAATGAATAAAAGACAGGTGGCTAAACATCAGAGAATTTATTTTCGGATGGCAAGATTATATATAACTTTTCATATGGAAGTATGCCTATCGAGAACCTAAGTTGCCGATTCGGATTCGGGGACGGATTTGGGCTCGTGAATCCGGTTCGTGGATTCGTGAAAAAAAAAATTTGCCGTTTGGGTTCGTAGGGATTCGTGTGTGTGTGTATATATATATATATATATATATATACATCAAAAAATAAGATAAATATACATAATTCTAAAACTAAATCATTTCATAGTATGAATCTATGATGGTTGATCATTGATCAATGCCAAATCTCAAAGATTCAAAACATCAAAATTAAATCATAACATCA
>MU226880.1:181660-196760 GCA_018584345.1 Thuja plicata | reverse complement strand
ATATATATATATATATAAACATATAATTTATATGTTTATATATATTTATATATAAATATATATATATATATATATGTATATATATAAAAATATATAAGTATATATGTATATATATTTGTATAGATATATACATATGTATATATATATATTTATATAAATATAAATATGTAAATATATATGTATATATATAATATATATAAATATATATATCTATAGAGATATATATAGAAAAATCTGCTCGCAGATGAAAATATCCATGCCATTGATATGAAAACATAAATAACACATATAACATCATGCTAATTTAGTTAGCAGCCTTGAAAAAACCTCAGGGAGCCCCTTCCTGGGAGAAATCCCATACCTGGAGCAGAAAGCCTTTAAACTGTATGCATGATTTCTATGCTTCTACTGGGAGTTGGGAAGACAAAGGCGGAACAACAATCCCTGGCTTCATTGTGATGATAGGTGGTACAGTTGGCTAAGACAAGAAAGGGATAAGCCTACAAGGTTTCAAAGAGAGGGAATATATCTCTTAAGAGGAACAGGGGTAGAGACTGCACTGTAGAGGAGTCTTAAAGCAACCCTTTTGAAAGGAGAAAAAGAGCCGGGTGCACGGAAGTGATAAGTTGTAGACAGTGTAGAGAAGGGCCTCTTTAACTAGTTGTTGGATGAGGTGAATTTCAACGTTAACTATGAAACAAAAATAATCTTAGAAAAACATAAATATAAAGTTTTTAGTGTACAGTCCGGAATTGCCAGATAACATAATATTAAGGTAAGTGGAAAGAGCAATACTGATGATATTCCATTAATCAAGAATCAGAGGTTCTTTATCCCTAAATTTATTACAGAACCAAGAAACATTCAGAAAAGTATGGGAAAAAGCCCAAAGATTATCCCTCATTCAGAGAGAGAGGGCATCCTCTTCTACATTAAGATGTCTCCCCGGATAGGGTTAATCGATATTGATGCTTAGTTCCGAATCAGACTCCCAAATCCCAACTTGGTCTTCCAAGATGAACGAATCGATCCAATCTACTGTATCCGGAAGTTTCACATGGAAGAAGCAATAAAGAAAGTTGAGGTTTCTCCTTATAGTTGGGGCCCAGGTGAGAAGAAGCTCTAAGTCATCCACTTGCAGAACCGGGAAAGCAGGGACAAGTCTTCCACCTACCAGGGATAAATCATAGAAACACGGTTTGGGTATGGTCAGATCCGCCTGAATATTGGCCAAAACTTTATCCAAGTCTCCTAGATAGGTGTTTTTGAACAATCTCCTACAGAGAATCCCTAGAGGTATTTTGTCTGTACCCGCTTGGAGGGCAGAGGCAATGAATAAAGCAGGTATGTCCGAATTAACTCTATACTTATCAAGGTTGTTGATGCATTCTTTGCCCATGATTCTCAGAACTGCTCTGACGACTAAAAGGTGAGAAGAGAGCAATACACTCTTTATCCTCGACCCGGATATGGGGGTGTCAAAAGCAATTTGAATCCTAGGTCCCCGGAGTGTAATGGGTGTTGTCATATTCCAGCGACCAAGGATGCGCTTACCAGAAAAGTAATCCATAAGAGCTTAAATGTAAAGGGATAGGCGGAATAGTATATGAACAGATGAGAGCAAACGAACCGAAACATCGTTTGATGGTCGACAGTTCAAATCGAGGGAAGCAATCTAGGTGTTCATAAAATAAATTCCTAATTTAAAAAGTATATATATAAATATAAAGAATAATATTATTTATGAATATTAAATCTATTTAAAAATGTGGATTTGTTATTTCTAGCCACAAATATCTGGTTTTGGCTGTTTGAAAGGCGACGTTCCCCATATACAAGATTTAGTTTGTTGCATTTATAATGGAATGTTCCAAAGTGGTGGCCACTAGCCTCTACCATCATGACTTTGACTTAAGCACTTTATGCAAATTTGATTGATTATATTGCTTTTGAAGCTCAATATGGAAACCAAAAACTTTGAACCTGTGCTGATTTATTCAAATAATTACTATATTACAAGGTTTAAAGCCAAATTTATGTGCATTGTTTATTGTGTTGGCAACCAATTGTTGTTTCTGTAGAAGACTAAGTTTGACAATATATTCACCTATTGAAGATAAAATTGATTAAAAATGGTAAAAAATAGCATGTTTTTTAATTATTTTTTTGGGTGAAAAAAATGCAGTTTTTTGAGGGTAAAAATCACGAAATCTGACTATTCACAATTTTATGATTAGTCGCGCGACCATGGTCAAAACATTCATAGAATGGCATTGCAAACACATGATATTACATCCATGTCACTACTTACTAGAAAAGGGTCCTAAAGTAGTAGCCAAAACTTCAACGTACAAAAAAGATAGCAAATATATGGATAAGCTTTAGTAGATGCTATCTTCTACTCATCATTTTATTTATTTTCCCTAAAGTGTGTTATCTTACTATTTAAATGAGTAGTATATGCATAAATTTATTTTAGACCTCACTCCATTCAATCTTTCCCCTTGCACAAGCAATTTGCTTTTACTTATGGCTGAAATTATTGTGTTTAAGCTTGGACTGAATCTAGCTAAGAAGCAATTTATGTTATTGAAGATTGCAATAATAAGCCTTTTATTGCATATCTTGTTAATCATAGAATGCTTTGGTATATATACTTGATAGAACAATTGCTTCAATGGAAGAATGAATTGATGTTCCAAGTAGATTTGACATTCCCAGGTTCTTAAGTTGCTTTTGACTTGAACAATATTGCTTGAATGCAGGGAAAGAATTTTGGAGTATAGGCATGAGAGTCAGATGCTTGATCAATGTGGCCGGTTGTATGACGTTTCAGCATTGAATGAGGATTTTGAGCATGATGCTGCTCGTATATTGCAGGTTTTGCACACTAATCTGAGAGGCTTTACATTCTTTCACCAAAATTTTCTAGGCATCATTAATTTGTATATGAGAAGTGCAGATGAATACATTAATAAGTGACAAAATTCATCTACATAAAAGGTAGACACCTAGGGATAGTGTGTGTGGGTGAGAAGAGGGGGTTTGGTGCGTTGTGGGCTTGCTTTTTGGGCCATTTTCCTTCATCTTTTGCTTGCTGAGTGTTGTGCTTAGTGGGCTGGTGAATTTGAGTCGTGCTTACCCTTTTTCTCTATTGTTCTAGATTTTTGATCCTGTTATTATCTTTCTTCCTCTAGCGTAAGGTGGCAATCAATATGGCGATGGATGGTGTTTTCTGAACCCCCAAAACCTCTCTTTTAAAGTAATTCTTAATATGGATGATTCCTCCTCTTTGGGTCATGAAAATGTAATGCCCCCAAATTGGGGTTTACCTGTTTTTACACTTAAACAACAATTCCAACAATAACATACCAAAGTGAACTTCGTTAGTCAATAACAATTTTGAGAAATAATGAACAAATACATCAGTTAGTGACTAAGGAGATTGAGATAGGCATTATGACTAGCCGACTATCTCAAAACCAATCATAACTTAGTCTGGTAGGAAACTCGAAAGGGTCCTAGTAAAGTGCCCAGCCCAACTAAGCCCGAGAGCACGCAACATTCACATCATGGCAACTTGCCGCTTATCCCACAAGCGGCAAGAGCGTTATGACCAGTTTCATCCCTTGGCGTATCCTACAAGCGGTAGGAACGTTATGACCAGTTCCATCCCTTGGGATATCCCACAAGTGGCAGGAATGTCCAACTATGACCAATTCCATCCCTTGGGGTAATCAATTTACTTCTCGGTCCACAAGAGGCAAGAATGCCCAACTTTGACCAATTCCATCCCTTGGGGTGGCGTACTTAGTTCAAGGGAGCCGATAAACTGCATTTTCCTAACTTATGTCCTCCAACTCACATTTGTTGATTACATACATACATACATACATACATGATCTATTTACTTAAACTTAAAGAAATATATTTCAAGGAATTCTTATATTAGAAACAAGGCCTACGAGTAATGCATAAGTCTGCTGTTGACCTTATGGCTTATAACAATCTGATCTGCTGCTCGTTGTGTGAGAAATCCTCTTTAATTTCTTGATCAATTCTTTATATCAGATTAACCTTTTATCGATGTCTACGCTGCTTATATTCTATATATAAAGATCACATAATAATATTATATTCTCAGATTGTATACGCATTATCCATGTAATGCCCCACTTGGGAATTCTTGGAAACAAGGATAAAACCAATACTAAGGTAACAATATTTTTTTTTAAAGGGAATACATAGTGCATATCATAGCGCAAAGCGGAAGGCTAACACAACACCAAGAACTCCCAAGCACGAACCAACACCAATGTACATTGCCAACTACATGATTAACATACAAGGTACATCCAATTACTACATTATTCTTCGAGGATTCATTTTAAACCCAAAGTACAATTCCAACTGTGATTAAGTCATACAAGTCCATTTACTAGATTTAACGCAAAGGCAATCACGGATAACATACACTAACACAAAACCATTCGATACGCAATATGTTCTAGTTGGGTAAGGTGTAACACAGAAAAGGGTATATGGAAACCCAACTTTCATCTTCCGGACGAAGACTAAAATGCCCTCTGGTCCCCAGACGAGTAACACCAGAGGAATGCCGTATGAGTATGTACAGCTTCGCATACGAGTATACATGGGTTGCCATACAAGTACCCACAACAGATGGTACGAGTGTGCAGGAACTCGTACGAGACCCTATATGTTCCCATACTACAAACTACACAAACTCGTACGAGAGCCTATAGCTACTCGTACGAGAACCTATAGCTACTCGTACGAGATGCTGCCTTTCCGACCCAAAACAAAAAGTTAAGAATTTAAAAGCTAAAATAATGAAAATATCTCCACATCGGAGAGTACTGAAAGTGGACAAATCGAGGAGGTAAGCACTCGATTGCCCCAAAAGCACAAATACATCAACATGAAAGAAACTAAGCATCTAAAACATCTATCTTAGTTACATAAGCATAAGTACAAGAATTGCAACAATTCATTGAAAGTAACATAAAGAACAAGTGAGCAACAAGCTCCAATTCTGCAACTGGAAGAAGATCGTCTTTGTACACCGATCCCCAGCAGTGGTATAAGTGAGCAACACCACCCAACCATGTGGTACCCGCAGGCCCACCCCGCTGTGCTCATGAAGATAATAACCCGGCCGCAATCACATAAAACACACCCAAGCAAGAGGCTACACACACGCCAATCAATACATGGCTCAAGGTACACAAATGAACATGAATGCAATGCAGTATTTTAGGTCACTACTTAGAACACGCTAAGGATACTATGTAGGGACTCTAGTGGAGTGTCATCACTTGGCTCGTACTAGCCCAAGCGGTATGTGGTACGGTAACTCAACTCCCTCGGGAGGCCTCGTAACGTGTCCTCATACCAGATCGCGCACGAGACTGGCTGCCGTCAGACACCGCACCCTCGCCCTTGGTACTCCCAAGTGACATATGGTATGGTAACTCTACTACCTCGAGAGGCCACATACCATATAGGTGAACTCTTATCTTTTATTAAGTTTTATTACCCATGTGTTTATTTGGTTATCACTTTATTAAAACTTCTACACGTTACCTTGTCGGCCACTTCCGAGCCGGGATAACCGTGAGAAGCCACTCCACATGTCTACTCGTACATACCCTTGCTCGCCATACGACGAGTGCCAAAAGGCAATGCAATTCCCAACCCAACCCCAATGACCAATCGCTTAACGGACCTATATCCAGGAGTCCGGATCTCGCAAGATCCAACATAGCACGCTCACGTGCACGTGGTGAACACAACCAACACCACGTAACCAACAGATATAATGAAATACAAGGGGCTAGATTCAGGGAATGAAACAAGGTGAAATAACAACCCTCACTCGGGAAGTACATCTGAGTGAATCCACAAGAGAAAACAAAGAACGGACAAAATCGACCAAAAGGCCAAAACCACCAAAAGACGTTGACGGAGCACTTTCGGATCAGGGTATGAGAATATCGGGAATGTCCTCTATCCATTCCAACTTTACAATCCGACTCCGTGTAGCAAAGGCTACCAAAAAACATAACTCAAAACACGCCAACAAGGCAACAACCAAGAACTGAGCAAACACAAAATGAGACGATGCCAAAAACACCCAAAATTCAAACTACTCGGAATTAGACAAAATTGAAAACCCATTTCTAAAACATGCCCAAACTACCAAAAATCCAATAAAATATAATTTCCGGGCACACACGCAAAATCCGGCAGCATAACTAGGTATAAATCACAATTTCTAAAGTATGAAAACCCTAAAATACTCATGCCCGCCCAACCGGGTCATGGAAATGCATGAAAAGTTAAAACAGAGGGGAACACTAGTTCTCAATCCCCAAACAATTCACTATCGAAAGAATAAACAAAAACGAAGCCAAATGGTGAAATTGAGAAAGCCCTACCTCACCTGACTGGTAAAAACCAAGAAAGGGTAGAAAATTGCGAAGAGACGACGAAAATAGATATGGCTCCACAGGAAGGTAAGAAATCGTGACACGATTCCGACGAGCCGCTACCCACAAAAATCCGACGAGCGGAGCAAACACAACGAGCACAATTCAAAATTTCTCCAAGAGGTTTTGGAGCAAAACTTCCAATTTTGAATTGCGAAAAATGAGAAGTTAGTTAAAAACTCACTTTTTGCCTCATATAAGCACTTTTTAAAAAGTGACTTATAAATTAGGTTCTTAACCCATTTAATAACAAATTGGCTAAAATCCCCCCCCAAAATTAAATAAAACAATTCCAAGCATTTGAAATTCAACTTCGACAAATTAGCCGGAAATAAATAAAATAAAATAAAACATTAAAATTCCCCCGAACAATTAAAATCAGCATTAAATTAAATAACTTCCGCGACAACTGCAGAACCCTAAATGCATAGACACGCTCACTGGTCAATTCACATAATGCATTATGAATTCTGGATTTACCACAATAAGCGGAGGGTTAATAATAATAATAAAACCATGGATACGTTGCCCATACAGGGACGACGTTGGCTCAACATGAACGACCAAGGTCACTATCTCCTGGTGCCACTGCCAGGGATATAGGTACACACTTGATTCCTGTACTCAGGTTGAATGTACCCGGTACATGTTCAGTAAACAAACAAACATCAAGTGTAGCTGCCCAATTATATAAATAGCCGAAGCGCAAACAAATACATAACTACGTGAAGGAGACTGGGACATTGTGTGGATCTCGCAAGCCAGTGACTACGACTACGTCTCACTTCGTACTGGCACCGATAGACAAAATGCATAACGACGGTGCAGTACAACATCACAACATATATATAATCACATGATAACGCATTAAAATTACAACATTACATAACCATTTGAGCATATAACTACTGAAAATAAATGACAGTTATCCACAACATAATTGCACCGTAACAAGAATACCAATGACATCCAACGAATACCAATATACTCCTCAGTCCAAGTCCGAATGCAAAATAAACCAGATATCATCATAAAGCATCATGTCACATCACTAGCATCATCATGCAGTTATGATCAAACTGAACAACAACATCATCTAGCATGTAACAACTCTGATACTAGAAATCAAAATAAAGTAAAGTCATCGAAGCATCTCATCATGCAAATAAACCAGCAATAAATAAAGTGTCTCTCGATCAAAATAACCATGGAATAGAATGCAAACACGGGAGGCACTACAATCCATAAGTTAGTAATTATGCATAAGACCTCATGCTGTCTTTCATAAGAATTAATACTATGTACCAAATCGCAGTTATAATATCAAGTTCTGTATTTCTGGGCATGACTGCCTTGACTCAGATCTTATCCTGTTTGATGCTATGCAATTGCTGATGCTTATCGATGTTCTGACTTCATTATTCATTCAATTGTTGTTGAATGATTGATTGATTGAATGAATTCTTTTGATTTGATGATTCAAGGTATTGGTGAGTTATGATTAAGTAATCATGAGTAATCGTGATTAGATTATTGAAGAGCGACGATATAATGTTAGCTTGTTTGATATATTGGTGGATGATGATTGAATGAATGTTGATTTGATAGAGTGATACTTGATTGCTGAACTGTATGTTTTCCTGATCCCAAATGGAGTGATGATTGGTGTGAATTTGATGATTGTTTGCTTGATCTTGCCATTTGATTGTTTGCTTGATTTCTCGAGGGACTAATGATTGATGGATGGATGATGATGATTGATAAGTCCTTCAATGCTTGGAAAGAAATCTTCTTTATACTTTATTGGTGAAGGGTCACCACCTTTTATAAGAATTGAGTCACCACTTTTCATTGTTGCCTTTGAGAATTATATATTATTCCCCAAATTTAAATCCCTTGGATGTCCTCCTTAATTGATACCTTCTCCCCTTTATATCTTTTAATGTGGGGGAGAGTCACACCTCTTCGTCATGGCTGGCATTTGCAATGATCACAACCTTTCGCAATTACCAACCTTTGGAAGAGTCGCAACCCTTCAATATTTCTACCCTCTGAAATAGTCACAACCCTTCATAATTGTCACTCTTTGCAAGAGTCACAACCCTTCAAAACTTTTCTTTGAAGGAACCGCTACCTTAATCTTCTTCTCATTTCTTTTTTCTCTTCCATTAATTCTTACTTGATTCACAACTTTCCTTTTCTCTTCCTTCCTCTCTTGTCCTTTCACATGAAGTTCTGTTCTCCCCTTTTATGTATCATGTTTGAGGGAGTCACAACTTTTCATTTCATGCCTTTTGACCCTTCATAAACTTAACTAAATTTTAATTATGTTATATTTTAATTTTATTCTTTTCATATTTTTAATTTAAATTTTATTTTTATTTTCTTATATGTTAAATTTTATTATTATTATTTATTATTAAATCCTATTTCAAAAAGAAGACATTACAGAAAAGGCAATTCATTTGTACTGCACGTAATGAAAGATTCTAGATCTGAGCAAAGAACAATTTAATGTTCAAGTTTCAACAGTTGCCTCTAGAAGGGCAAAGACTGACTGGTTTTGGAGATTAAGTCAAAATCTATTGAAGATGACCCAATGTATTTTATTGGAGCATGCGGTTAATCTGCAAATTTATGGGAATTTTCATTTCTTTGCCATTTGTTGAAAATTGGGCCTGAAGGAACTAGAATCCGAAGGGAGACATGGAAATATTTTTAGCTGCGAATGGATACTTTTTTTGTGGTTTTTACTAGAATGACAGATTGTAACATATTGTTCGAGGGAGGACTTTGTTTCCATAACTTGGAAAGTTTATTTATCAAACCTTGGCATGTTGGGTTTGGCCTAATGGAGTCCATCTATGAAACATATTTGGATTTGTATTCCTAGGCTTTTGACAGAGTTCTGAAAATAGGATATTCTTAAGTCAATAGCAGCAGTTATTAGTAAGCCCTTGGGATTGTCTTGACATACTGAGGGTTGGAAGATAGATACTTTTGCTTGTCTTTGTGTTGAAATAAATTAGAATCATCCTCTCTTGAATTCTTGCAAAATTAGATTGGGTAGTATGAACATGGTTCAACAAATAGGTTATTAAGCATTGCCTTTCCAATGCCATGTGTGCCATGAATATGGGCACCTTCACTGAAATTGCTTGCAGTTGGAATCTAGAACCCTACAACCATATGTGGAATCATAGATAACTAATTTAAAGGCAAAACACAAGAATCAAATCCATTCTAAAATTCTAGATGTGGAATCATAGATAACTAATTTAAAGGCAAAACACAAGAATCAAATCCATTCTAAAGTTCTAGATACTAATGGGTTCATCCCTATAAAATCTTGTGTTAAAAGGAAGATTTGGAATCAACAACAAAAGGATAGTTTTAGAGGGATGTTTAATAATAAATTTGATTGATAAGTAGGAGATATTTTTCCACAGCAAGTCAAATTGTGATATTGCTATCAGGATTCAACTGTGTAGTTTTTGAGTCAAACTCATTGACCCATAATTCATGAGCTGGAGTAGTACTGGGATGGGTGACCTCCCGGGAAGTCCCGGTGCTTCACCTCTGTGAGCATCACCTAGATCCAATGAGTGCTAAGTGTTCCATTCATTCTCATGAGAGATGGGTTCATGTGAACCACTACTCATGAATTATGGGTCAATGAGTTTGACTCAAAAACTACACAGTTGAATCCTGATAGCAATATCACAATAAATTTGATGTTTTGAAAAGCTTTGAGGAGCTCGGGGCAATGGAGCATGCATCACAAAGCTCCAATGAGCTAGGAGGTACTTCGGTGGGATTTAAGTACTCCCTCTCTTCCAGTTAAAATGCATTCAGTCTCAAAGAGGCACAAATTACCAAATCTACCAAGACTAAGGCACAAATGCACAAATCATAGGATTTTGAAGGATAATCATTAGCATAAATTGATTCCACTTTGATAGAAGGGCTTCAAATGGAGTCAAATGAATTTTAGGCTTCTCTATATATCCTTTGCATGAAGGTGGGGCCAAAGAAGATGGCAAAAGCTAGGTCCCCACTTTACTAGGCCTTCAATAGAAGAACATTGAGAGGAAATGAGAAAATTTCAAAGGTTGGAAGGAAAAAAAGATTAAGAAAAGGTGAAATTGATGGTAGTCACTGGCTGAATCTAGTGTTATTAAAATGCTGGATACTCATTTTTGTGCCTTTCAAAAATGATTGTGATAACATGGAATGCTAGGGGTTTGGGTAGCATCCCTTGACAAATTGCTACTTGAGATTTGATTTGTGAAGTTGTGAACATACATCGAATATTGTCTTTATCCAAGAGACAGTTTGTGGTGGAAGATATGATCGATTTTGCCTCCAAGATTTGGATAAGGGATTGGTGTTGGTGTATAGGGGCCTAGGGCACTGTAGGTGGAATTGTCTACTTATGGGATCCCTATAAGATCATGCCAATTTGGTGGATGGTTAGTAGATATTCAATTTGCATGGTGGCGTTTTGGCTCAATTCAAGAGAGACCCATTTGTTCACAAATGCTTATATGCCCGTTGATTATCTTGGTAAGATGGTATTTTTTCCCCAAATAAGATATGTTCGCTTTTAATTCCTTCTCTCTGAAGATCAAATAGCAAATACTGAGAGGGAGGGGTGAATCAGTATTGCAGAAATTAACTTTTTAAATTTTTAATTAAATGAAACATGAAAATAGCAACTACAAAACATAAACACAAGATTTCTCGTGGAAAACCCTTTCGGGTAAAAAACCATGGCATCAAATAGCTTTCATTAAATAGAATGGGCACCAACTCAAATTACAAATGTGAGCACCAACCCACAGAGAGCAACAACTCTCTTCAAAGCGCCAACTCCGAACACTGAAGCACCTACTCCAGATAGCCGAAGCACCAACCTCAGTTGAGCACCCAATCACACTGAAAAGATCACAACTCCAGACCAATCTTATCCTTTTATACCCAGCAGCTCCACTAAATAATCATATACTCTCTTTCATAACATAGTCTGAATCAAGGTATGAAATCTGCTCACACACACATACACACCTTCACCTTCCAACAATGTCGTTTTCATTTTTGTCAAAGATAAATCAGATTATGATCACAGTCAATATGCAGAACTCATTGAGTCTTCATACACACCTTTCCATTCAAAACAAAAACAAACTCCCACACACACAGGAGCAGCAATGCCCAGCAACACATACAATCATCTTCTTAACATGGCAACATTCTCAATCTTCAGCCACACATGATACCTCCAGCTCCATGTCAAAACAAGAACTAACTGTTTAAAGCTCTCCTAAACTCTTCCATCCAGTCAATCAATTTATCAACACACACTTCTCAATACTAACCGTCAACAACCTTTTTAAACAGCTGAAGGCTCTGCAAAATACTACTCTTGCTCTATTCCTTTTTCCCAAAAATGCTTCACTCCTATCCAGCATGTCTCATATCCTCCAAAAGAATGCCCACCTAAAAAATCAAGATGCCCAGCTATTTTCCAAACATAACACACCATAATTTTTTTACAAAAAATAGAGCTACACGATGCAGAAAAGTAACACACCCTGACATAGTAGCCACGGCACTACCAAAATGCCAAACATAGAGGTTCACATAAACAGCCGACCAGTATGCACGTCTTTTCAAAAAAATATGCGTAGCTTATATTTGTTTAGCTCATCTAATAAAATAATAAATCAATTCACTCTTCCAGAAATTCATCAACCTTCTTTTATATCTCAAAAACCCAAAACAAACACCCAACATTTTCTAAGAATAGTCAACGCACTGCTCTCTTGATTAAAAACGGCACCTTCACAGTCTAATAATGATATTGCCTAGTCCCCTTAAAAAGTAATTATCACACCAGATATATGATGAGAGAATAAATAGTCCCACGCCCAAAAGAACCCTCAATACCTTTGAATCCACAGTACTTGCAACAGTCCCACGCCCGAAAGAACCCTCAATACTTGTATGGCTTCTTTGTTGAATCTCAACCTTTTTACCTTGCCTACCCTCATTGCTTTGCATATTGTTTTTATTGGTTTTTGAGAACATGCAAACATGAAACAAAGAACAAAAAAGACCTCCCTAAGTGTTGGAAACTTTGAAAGAAACTTTTTTTTAATCAAATGGATTTGTGCAAATGAACAATGGATGATAAACTTACCTCAAATGATGTAAGTTTTGATGCTCTCTTGCCTTCTTGTCATTGCCATTCTCTCTATTTTCACATATATTCTCTTTCTTTGTCTCTTTATCACAATATGCAAAATGGCAAAATGAAGGATTTATTTGTTTCTAAGTGTTAGTGTGTTTGTTATAGGTTTAGGGTTGACGTAGAGGGGTTTTGGGGTCCATGTGGGCTCCCTTACACCCCTTTTCTCTTTTTTTTTTGTGTTTTCTTTTAATTTGAAATTTTGTTAGGTTGGGTTATAGGGCATTGCTAGCCATTGTCAAGAGGGTTGGGGGATATTTAGATTTTCCCTTGGCGATGGCTAGGTTACCTTAGTCATCCCTTCTAATTTCTTGCTTTGTTTTGGCAGTTTTATGCATGCCAGAATCTGTTACAATTTTTTTTCTTTTATTTCTGTAAGGACAGTTTGAGGACATTTCCAAAGCATTCCATAAATGTCCTTGGTGTGGGGATGGGTGGAAATTGCTAAGTTACACGTCCCAATGGAACATAGGCAAAAAAACCTACATTACCGGATTCAGACCCTGGACCTTGGATTCTGTTCCGGGTCCGGGTCTGACCTAGGTCCGGATTCACGGACCGGTCCATGCTGGATCCGGCCAAGGTCCGGATTTTGTCGGATGTGATAAAAACAAGCCAGAAAAACTCCCGTTGAGCAGAGAAAATGTGCAGAGAAGGCGCGGTTTGAGCACAAATGTCGACAAAAACAGACCTGTTGTGCGATTTCGTTTAGAAAAAAAGTGGGCAAAGACGGATTGTGAGACTAGTTGAAGGCTAAACGACCACGTTAATGGTCGTTTTGAACCAGTATGGCAGCAGTAGAAGCCACCAATGACGCCCAACGTGGAAGGAGGAAGGGTCGTCAACGATAATGCAGACAAAAAAATCCACGAAAAATGATAGGCACGGGAAATATAGACGACATATGTTGCAACCCTTCGATCCTGAAAAACAACGATGAAAACCCTACACGAGTGCTGACAGAGAGATCTGCAAGAACTAGTGAAAAATATTTCATAATCACTGAAGAATAGACCCCAAATGGAATTTGAAAAATTTAGATAAAAAAATTTCAATGAAGAAATTAGAAATTTTTCGAAATATAATCGGCTCTGATACCATATTACAAGGTAATCGGTAAATATTTTTTGATGTTTATCTTTGAGATTTGGTATTGATCAATGGTCAAGTATCATAGATTCATACTATGAAATGATTTAGTTTTAGAATTATGTATATTTCTCTTATTTTTTTGTATATATATATATATATATATACACACACAAACCCATACGAATCATAATGGCAAAAAAAAATTCACGAATCCACGAGCCGAATTCTCGAACCCGAATCCGTCCCCGAACCCGAACCCGAACCGACAACTTAGAAAAAAACCTTCATTCCAAGCTAGGAGACCCAATATTAACCTAACAAACAATTCTTCAAACCAAAAAGGGGCATACATCACTGCAATTGATGAAGAACACACCATAGACATGGACAGATGTAATACACACCCTTATATATATTTGCATATTTTCTGATTTTAGTTTGTCTTCACATGCGGGAAAAAGATACAAAAATAGATATTGCAATAGACTATTTGCAACAATGATTTAAAAAAAATAAGACTTCAAATAACAAATATTCAGAATGCCCACAACCAGAAATGGTTTCATATTTGATTTCAGTATTTGGATTACAATATAATAATATATCATCGAAATGGACGCTACCCAAACAGCCAAAACGCTTCAAAATAACAATACACACACCCATTTGCTGCAAATACAGAGTGAGCCCAATATATCTCTGAAATCAACAAACAGATCACCAAATATGATGTCTAAATACAAAATAACCAGCTTCAATGCCTCTTGGAGAAATCCCCATCACTTTCCAACCCAGATAGCCCATTTGCTTTGCCAAAACCCTAGATGCCAAGCATAGGTTGACCACATTCCCCAAGCAAAAGTATGACCAGCTAGGGATGAGTAGCAACCAGCAATAAGAGGGGAAATAAGCAATAAATCTTCAATTGTATATGTTGATGTTTTGTGTAGCTATGGTGAGGGTCATAAGTGTTGACATAGGAGACCACTTCACATTCTGTTTGATCATCCTCCCTAGCTAAGAGGGAGTGTTAATGTTTGTAGCTTAAGTCGTATGATCATTTAGAATACATATAATATAAGTTGATTAATAATAATATATACTATATTATTATAATTAATATGAGATTTAATATTCAATATTAAATCTATTATTCTAAATTAATAATTGATTGATGAAACATTATAAGATTAATTAAATTATATTGAATAGACATGTCTCTCCTAGCCTCTTTCCCAATATAAAA
>MU226880.1:130482-155629 GCA_018584345.1 Thuja plicata | reverse complement strand
GTGTGCAAGAAAACTATAGGCAATTCTCTTGTATTCTGAAAACTTTGAGTTTCATTGTGCAAAGTTGAGCATTTGAATAAAGGAACAAGAATTGGCAAACTTTGTGTTGTTGGTTTTGAAAATTAACTAGTGTGTTCTTATGTCGCATTGGTTAATCCTTTCTCAAATTCATAGTTATCTTGCATATATCATTTGAGCATTTTAATTCAAGTTGTCTGAAGACTTTGAGCTTCAGGGGATAAGGGTTACTATAGAAGGTAGTGGCTGCAATATTCCAAGGGCTGAAGACTTTGTGCTTTAGTATTGGGAATTAGATAGATAGAGTACTTATTTGCAGTGAGGACAAGAGACTTTGAGCTCTTGTATCATTTCATCTTTAGATAAATTCACTGCCGTCAGAGTTGGTTGTTCTTAAGTCAATCTCTGAGCCACCGGTATTACTGTTGCAAGGGGAACTGTATGTGTTACAATTCAGTTCTACTTGAAGCCACCTGTGGTAAGAAGGGAGTCTTCCCTATTGCTGAGAGAAGAGAGTAATCTCACACACTGCTGCCTAAAATACACATTTTGCAAGTTTTAGTCTTAGTGACTTGCAAAATATTTAACCAACAACACTAACGACATCCAAGATATTGGCAATCACGGGGCGATTGAGACAAGAAAAAAAGACGCAGAAGCTACTACCTTGACTGGTGCCACGGATCCTATGTTGTTGGCAGTGGGTGTCAGACGGACACCCGCAGTGGTTGAAATGGAAATCATGAGACGCACGTTGATCAACACTATTGTAGATGGAGGATTTGGCGTAAATCTACTGCTAGAAGAAACGTGGAAGGCCCTTGGTAAATCTACACTCTGGCCGCCAACCTTCCACTTGGTAGGGGCTGACCAACATGGTATAAAACCAATCGGGACACTCATGGCGCAGAAGGTTGTTATTGGAACCCAACAGTTCTTTCTAGATTTTGTTGTCATTGCCCTCGAAAGGAAGGGGTATGACGCCCTCCTCGACAGGGGCTGGCTCATCACAGCGAAGGCCAACCACAATTGGAAGAACACCCTTTCCATCGAGAGTGATGGAAAGAAATATGTCATTGACCTATGGAATCAGGCGGTAAGCCAGGAATTGGCATCAGACTCTGAGTTCGAAGGAGGAGAGTTGGGTGAGGAAAGAGGGATGGAACTAGATGATGAGGGAGTTCTAAGACTAGAGGATTGTTCAGAAGACGAAATGAGTTCACTAAATGGATTGTTCCACTGGTAGATGGAGGATTATGAAGTTTTCCATTCAAGCTGTAACATGCTGGAGCTTCTGGAGGAAACCATCGATTGGGGACCAAAGCATTTGGAAAAAAACCTAACTTGCAGGAAACCATCGACTTCAGCATCTAACAAGGAAATCAATCATACAATTGACAAATTATGTCCCTCTCAAAAAAGCCTACATTGTCAGTAGATCTGATAACTATGACTTTGCATGGATTTTTGTATCATCCAAAAATATCAGCATGAAAATGTAGGCTTATTTTATTTATTTGCCTTCCTTTTTTGCCTTCTAACACATTTTGCCCTAAGTTTTCTGGCGGGAGACGGTAGCGAAAAGAAACTAGTGCGTTGGGAAGTTTCTGGAGACATCTCTTGTACTGGAGTGGCATCTCCATCTCCAAGACGTGTCTTAGGGGGTGGGAGATGGATCTTTGGTTAACCATATTATAAATATAATGCAATTCTAATCTTGAGTTGGAAGCTTTTTAGGGCAAAAATCAGGATTATCCCAAAAAGGAATATTACAGTGGACCAAATTTTGTGGCCCAACCTCAATAGCATTCTTGAGGATTTGAAACTGAAAATCAGCATCTTTGAGATGCACTGAGCAATTAACTACCTTACGAAAATATGGGCCCTCTGTACATACAATCTTGATATTGATGAGTGGACGATGTCTAATGTCCATCCACTCATCCATGATTATATTGCATCCATTTGCCACCCAACATTCCTTCATTTTCTCCATTAACACATTTATCTTGGAATAGATGTTATCCATGATTGTGGTCCTCAATTTTGTCTCCCTTGGTGGCACATATGATGGTTCTCCCTTTGCTACCATCACCATCATCTCCTTTTAATAAGGAGATAGGGCCACATGGAATGGAATGCCATTGGCAAGGAAAAATTTGCCAATGCAAGAGCTGACTTGGTTATACCAATGGCTGGAGTCTAATTTGGTGGAGGCCTATAAATACCTTTTATGGGCAATTGAGAGACACCAAAGAGGATTGTAATTGAGAAGAGGTGTCTAGAGGACTTGGATAGAGTGAATTGTTGAGCGAGAGCACAGGAGAAGTCATAGAGGCTAACTGAAGGGACATCACTAACTGGAAATTGGTTGTAGTACAATCTTGTATATTAATTGAAAATCCATTTAAACTTTGGCTGTGGCAACACAATTCATGCTTTGTATTCTGTAATCCTAAGGATCTTTGCTTCATTTTACTTTTCTGGATTAGCCTATTTCTGTTATTTGTTGTTAATTTTTCTTTCATTATGTGGGGTTTGGGGCCTCAATGCACTTTGGATGAGCTTCCATTGATGGATACTACACGTTGGTTGATGATAGGCCAGTGCATCGAGTGTCTGAATGTTGGGATATTAGTCTCAGTGTGGCGTCGAGAAAAATACCCAACATTCTAGCCAATATAGGAAATACTATAGTAAATGGCATTATAATTAAAAAATTTAAAAAGTAAAATAAAATATTTAAGCTACAAATTAATATAATTATTAAAAATAATAAACTTAATTTGGATTTTTTTTTTGCAGCCGGAAACAGTTGGATAGTTTTTCTAGCCTACCAGAGGTGTTTTCAGCATGTTGGAAATATTGAAAGCAGAAAATACTGTTTCCAGTAGCATTTCCTGGTCATTTTGTCATTGGGTTGCTGATCAATTTCCTCATTACCTGCCTTGTCAAATTGAAACTGATGTAGTTCTTTTTGACTGAGATATGTGTTCTGTGTAGTTCTATGCCATTTGGATATTTGTAAAGAAAATTTCAGTTTCAAATTTGAGTAAGCTGCAGAAAATGTTTTCCAATTTTTTTGCTTTTTAAACACATGTATTGTGAAATTTTTGATAAGATCAGTACTGAATGTGCCACACTCATAATGATCTTGTTAAAAAGTTGGAAATGTGCTGGGTCTTGATGAGTTTTAAAAAGATTATCTGCCAGTAAGTTGTAGAGACATTTCTTGTGAATTGTTGGTTTTGATTAGTGTTTTCATTTTTTATATATCCCGTGGAACAATTACACAATATATTTTGGTTTGAATGTTTATTTTATGTTACATGAGTGCATCTACTGGTAATCACTGATTTTTACATGATCTGTAAGAGTAATTAGACTAGAATGAATATTGGTTATAGGTTATCTCATGTCTTGTTCAGATTGTCAATAGTTTTTGTTTATGTTATATCACCTTTCTTGTGTACTGAAATGCAGTCTGTTTTAATAGGAACTTCGAGGAAATAGCACTGCTGTAGAAAGAGAGAAGGTGCTACTCCAGGAGCTAATGATTGTTGTGAATGGTATGCTGAGAAATGCTGAGGTTGCAGTTCGATCTTTTATGATTATACGGCCCAGGTTCATTCGTCCAGAGGCTTCACCTAGTACTCAGCCTGCTACAACAGCAGCAGTAATGACCAATTTTCCAAATTCAACAGCCTCGCAGATGTCTACTTCTACTATATCTATGATGGATTTTTATAGTGGGTTACCAAAAAAGCCCTCTCCATTTTTACAGCAGACAGTTGCCAGGTTTGAGAGACAACTTGCAGAGTGCAAACAGTGGATCGAGGAGTTAGAGCGCTTGCTTCTTCCTGCAAAAGATGAGACTGGGAGCTCAAGTTCTGATCTGACACTCTTGCAGTCTTTGCCATCAGTAATATCTAACATACATGATTTCTTCATATATGTTGCCGCTGAGGTAATTACATAACTGGCATCTTGACGTTTTGTATATTTGTTCTATCGTAACCCACTATTAATAGCCATCACTAGTCATGTAACTCATGTTTGTTAGTGCCAAGATATTCACAAAAGTTCCACCTCTATGGAAAATTTATCTTTGTAAATCTATATCCTCGATATGTCTACTGACTAAACTGTCCTTGAAGTGAAGTAATTTCGTTGTTGAATTATAATCTTGATAAAAATAGAGTCTCAAGGCCTTGACATTTAGAGTAGACAAGCTTCCACCTAGTTTTGGGACAATTCTCTATCAAGTTCGACAAGCTATCGGCCTCTATTATAGTTAAAGATGTTTCCTGTATTATCTTGCTTCTACAATAAAATTTGTTCTGGAAAGATATGGATGAGAAAAAGTGCAAGTAGATGAGATTGTGATTTTTCAGTTACTTTTTGTGTTAATACTGTATTTTTATTGTTAATTATGGGACATATTTGTGCCATCAATTTGTTGAGTATGAATGAAAAGAAATAAACTCAGATTTTGAAGATTTGTTAGTGTGACTAAAGGAATTAATTCTGGCTTTAATATCTATAATTCCTCCTATTTTGATAAAATAGCCGGATGCTTGGTATGAGGCAGTCAGTTTGGAATCTTTTGATACTCAAGAGAAACTTGCCTTTATAGTACAAGAGGGTCCATTTTTAATGTTGCTGGCAAATAATTTTTTGCTTTACCATAGAAGAGGATTGGTTGACAACCGCAGTGGTAGGTAAACCGTAAATGTAAGAGGGCCTATCATTGGCATGGATATCTTCATCACCCTTTACATACCTCATTATTGTTATTGGTAGGATGGGTATGACAAGTTGTCTGTGGAGATGAGTCAGTGAAGTAGATCCCAATTGAATGTCTGAAATGAACATTAAATAATCCCTATCACAATACATATGCTGATGGAGATACTCTAGTCCTCCTCTGCAAGCTGTTAGAATTGCCTAGAGTTCTCTGCTGTCCTGAGGAGAGCCAGATATCCCAACAGAATTTACCCCCTAACAGATGGTGTGTTGGGGATGTTCTGGAAATTTTCTACAGATTGGGAATGGGCAGGGGATGTTCCCAGGCATCTTGATGTCCTAGAAATGGCTGTGGGGATGGTGATGGGGGTTCAATGGGGAAATGTGTCCCTGTAAAACATACTGTTTTTCTTTACACGCCTTTAAGTTGAAATGCAGTCTGTATGGAGATTACAGAAAATCCCTTGAGGAGGTGTCCCATACATGGGGCACAGCTGAACATTCCAATACTTGACCTCTTTAGCTTTTGTCATGTTTATCATAATGATTTTTTCTCAATTTCTAATCTACTCATGGGGGGTTTGGGAAGTGCTTGTGATCATAAATGTACTTATTTTCTGATGTCAAATGTTTTATGCAATTTGCAGGTTGAGACTATCCATCAGCGAATAGAATCAATGCGTGCTGCTTATCTTGCTGATCAACGCCGCAGGGGAGATGAGAGTGATCCTTTCCTTGAGGCTGATAGACGGGAACTAGCAAAGCAAGAAGCAGCAGCAAAGAGAGTTCATCCAGCATTGCATGTTTCATCTTTTTCACAGCCTTCTACCCAGGTTACTGGATTATTCACAAGTTCAGTAGCACCTGCGACTGCGTTTGCTGGCCCATCTCCTTCCACACAGTCAAGTCAGGGGGCCTTTTCTTCTTCTGGAGCAGGGTTTTCTATGTTTAACACTCCGGCATCATCCTCTTCAAGCTCATCCTTTCTTTTGTCAGCGCCAACAGCCTCGTCAACTGGTGCTTTTGGTTCTGCAGCCTCACAGACACAAACAATGTTTGGGTCTTCACAAACATCCTCAATATTCGGAGCAAATACTTCTTCCTCTTTTCCATTAGCCACAGCAACTGCAAGCACTTCATCGGTGTTTTCTACACCAGCTTTTGGCACAGGTATGCATTCTTTGGAGAAAATTTCATGCAGGTTAACTGCAAGTATAGAAAATAAACAGGCCACCTTTTAAAAAAAAAATTGCTTCAAGATATGTTCAAGTCTGAACTATCAATTCATTGACAAACAAATGTTCATAGAATATCAAAGCTAAACCTATTATAATAATTGAAAAGGTGTAACATAATTTGAAACATAAGTTTTCAAGGAATTAATCCCAGAACAGCTACAATGTCTAGAGTCTTGACTTAATTGAATGTTATATTTTTTGAACGAATTTGCAATATCTTTCAGATAAAATCCTGACTCCTTTGACTGTTAGTTTCTTTGTCAGACACTTAAATTTTTTTGTTGAATTGTGAGGTTGATTCACTGGCATAGGCTAGTTCAATGTTTGCGAGTAATATGAAGTAAAAAAGCAATGTTTTAACAGAAATGGTGTTCCCAAAGTGCATAGAATTGTGTGACGATTTTTCACGATTCAGCTTTAAGTTTCAAGTCAATCTGCATCAATCCACATTTAATGTGTAGTGGTTCACAAAATCCTCTCATGAGCATGAACGATCAGTCCACTTGCACTCATTGCACTAATGGTCCATTCAGCTTTTCAGGTCTGTGAAATCACCTAGATGCAATGAGTGCTAAATGGATTGACGGTTTGATCATTCATCTTTATGAGAGTTGATGAAACATTGGTTCTTGTAAGCCACTACTCATGAAATATGGTAATTTAGATTAACTCAAAACAATGCATCTGAATCTTGCAAAATCATTTAATCATCAGATCATAAAATGAATGTTAAAAAATCATTTTTCTGCCTCATCGTGGGCCATCCCTTGGAATTCATTTGGCTGCTGGTTATTCTTCATTGCCTTTACTGGAATATTATAAATGCAACAGCCGTCTAAAGTGCATTAGGTTTGTATAAGAAGCCTTTTTTTGTGATACAGGTATGAAGTATGCCTGTTATTCCAAATTTCAGTAAGAACTTAGGTTTTGAAGAGTCAGAGGAAAACTTGGTAGTATCATAGAAATTTACCTGCCACTTTACAGTAACAAGGAATACTAATAAGATTACCAGTAGGAAGATCATGTCTTTGTAAAGAATATGTATCAGACAATTAATTTCTCAATTAAGTTTATTGTAGCTCAGAAATCTCTGACAACGGTGATATCAACATGTGTGCAGGATCCACTTCTGGTAATTTGTTTGGTGCATCTTCAGGGAATACAACAAATTTGTTTGGAGTGTCATCTGCGCCTTCTACAAGCCTTTTTGGAGGTAAAAAATATTTGGGAGGGTTTTCCAATTCCAGTTGACACTTTTGATAAATGTGCCTTGTAATCATGCTATGTCTAAAACTTAAAAGTGACAGCTAAACTTTCAAATATTATGTTGGTATAGGTTTTCTTTTTTCGAATCTCTAATTGCTCAAAAAGGGAGGGTTTTATCTGTCATGCTTTAATACCCTGGTATAATTAAAATGGTCTGTTTGAATGCAGGTGCTGGAAATGCTTCAAGTTCAAGTTTTGGAACAAATACTGTAAATTACTTTTCTTTTGAAGCTCTATTAAGTACATCATGCATTGTGAAATTTCAATTGGAAAAACTCTTCATTATTTGGTACAAACATTCATTATCAAGAAAAAATAGAAAAAGAATCAGACCAGAAGTCCATAGAAGTAGGTCTCATTTACTATCACCAGCTTTTCAGAACAGATAAATTGATCACTCATTCCATTTTCTTTCTACCTCAGCCTACCAAGAGAAGAACCGCAATGAATTGTGGCTGTGGATGCTAGGGCTATTACATTGGGAGAAAATTTTACTATTTGATAGATCTGTTATATTCCAGAGATTTTTCTTGCAAATACTTCACCTGGAAAAAGAGATGAATATCTGGCATGTTATGTGTTTAGCCTTATGGTAGCAGAGGAAAATTTAATATAGTTGATGCTCCTAGCTTATGATTTTTGGCAAATTCTAAACCTTACAAAAACCAGAAATTGTGTCCAATATTTATTTAGGTGTTAAGTGGAGATCAAACTAGTGTATTTAATCATTTTACATGAGGAATGTAAGTAGAGAAATGTTCAAGGCTCATGCAACAAGAGCCACCGCAGTTCCATACCATTTTGAATTTCTCAAATTTCTTTCAACATCTGGTTAAATCTTTATAGTATTTATAGAAAACATTCTCTTGATGTATTAAATTTCATTCTAACAGTATGCCCATTTTGTGTGGTCTGATATTTTCAAGTGAGTACTTGTTTTCTGTAAAAAGAAGTAACTGCTGGGTTTGTCTTTGCAGAAATCTACAAAGCCCAAGGCTCGAACATCACGGCGCTAAGTTGTAGAGAATGTTTATATTTGAATAATTGCTTTGAGGTTGCTGAGCGCAAATGTTAATTGGCATCATATGTGATAAAAGAAATCAGGTCGAGATATGATTGGTTTCTTAGTCTATGGTGTAAAAGTATTGAAGTGGTATGTAAAAGAACTAGTCTAATCATACCCTTCATTGCTCGCTGTTCTCTTTGGTAGTGAATAGATTGTGGATTTGAAACAAAGGGGTAATGAATCTCCATTAAAGGCATCCCCACCATTGCCCATTGCTTCAGCAATTTTGGTAACTTAATTCTGACGAGTGAAATATTTCTACACATTACAAGAAACAACATAATTAGCCTATTTTGGACAGTTGATGCAGTTTTCTGAAAGACAGGTTACAGAAGCAAGCTTACTAGAGATGTTCCGCAAAAATTATCAGATGAGCTTACTATAAGTTTCTTTGTCAGTAAGTGAAGCAATGTGGGATTATTGCTGGTTCTCGGCAAATGGTGACAGTTATTAGTAAAGAGCAGTATACGAGAGAGCTCTGTATGCTAAAGACTTCTAATTGATGAGGTCAAAGCAGTTTGTTCAGAGTTATGTAGATTAGTTGGTCTGAAGTATCTGTATGAATATTTTCTTGCGTGTGACCTAAAGTTGCCCGCATTACAATTACATTATGTTCTGGTAAATATTATTCAGAATTTCCACTTTAGTTTCATCTCTTTGTTAGCCAATGGTACTATAAGTTAGATTGTTTGATGGTATATACGTATCAAAATTGACTTACACGTTTAAATTGGCATGTTGGGTCAAGTGAAAATTGTTAAAATGGGAAGAATGGGAACTAGGAAGCCTGTCCTCAAGGTTGAATTTGATAACAGAAAGAACAACGAGCAGAAATCGTACACCATTGCCTGTTTGTAGCAACAAATCTAAAAATAAAAATAAGAATAATTGAAACCACCAAAACTTTAATCTCTTTAAAGTAGATCATTTAGCCCGTGAAAAGAAATGTGAAAAATATTTTTAAGAGTTAAAATAGAAGCCTGCAATTGATGTTACATTGACTAACAAATTTGTCAACATTGACTAACAAATTATTGACAAAGGGGTCCTTGATTTATGGCTGTATGTACCTTATAATATATTTGTAAATTGACATTTGAGTCCAAACGATATCTACAATCCGAAGTTCAAATTTGACATTGAAGTTAAGCATGTTGATTGGTCTTGTCATGGTACAAAGCAAATCCGCTGTTGGGGGGTTGAAGTGTAAACTAATTATATATTTCTAAGTTGACCTCTGAATGTTTTGATGTGTAATAAATTAAAATGAAATTTATGAAAAAATGTTTCCAATTTAAAACCCGGTGTATTATTGTGGAAGTGGTCACCCTTTTCTAAAAATCAATTTAAATTCGAGCTTACTGGTTTTCCTTGCAAATAATCATTGTAAGCTTATTTTATAGTGCAAAATAGTTGAATTACATGTTAAAGAGTATTTATGGACAAACCAGAGGACACCCATAGTAGTCAGGTACGTCCCTACCCCTCCACGGGTGGGATAATCTGATATGGATACGGTACAAGCTGAATACACATTGGATATCTTACCCGCACATGCCCAAAAGCCTTGTATTTCCAATCGTGCCAGAAATTGTGTGATCTGATTATTTAAAAAAATTGAATCTTCCTAAATTTAAAGAAACTTCTACCATGCAATTTTTTTCCCTTTGTAAAAAGGGAACCTACACCAAATGAAGAAGACGAGTGGAATGTTTTTCTATTTCAAGGGTTCATTTTTTTTTTGTGATCTTCCTATGCAACTGTACTATATTTGCATATTGTACATTGTTAATCAAATTATAATTACTTATGTAGCAGTTATGTTCCTTTAAAGTAATACAAATCTTCTCTAAATTGTGTTAAATGTATGTGAATGTGGTTTTTAATGAATGTTTGTATACAACTGTTTTCAAATTGGGGGTCATCAAAATTGGCCATGTTTGCATCTGATAGTGTATACATATTTGTATCTTATAAGTGTCCATGCAACTTCGAGGATGTCTAATGAGCATACAAATCAAACATCATATCACAACTACAAAGAAATGTCTAGTTATTTCAGTGTTACACCAACATCTAGGGCATATTGCAAGATTGCTTGTTTTCAATTTTGTTTAGAGTTGTTCATTCTACGTTCTTGTTGGGGTTGGGGTTTGACACAAACAGGTTACTATCCTTGTCATGCACTAACTCACAAGTGTACAAATCTAGTTTTCAAAGTTAAGTTAAAATGAGAACTTAGAGGTAAGTTGAAAGCAAACATCTATAACTTAACAAAGATTAGATCTATGGACTTGGTTTAGATTTGATTGCTAACGATCATTTATATGGTTGCAAACATAACCTTGTTAGAAAAATTGAAGTTTCAAACGATTAAGTTATTTGCAATAATAATGAATTACTTTGAGACTTTTGGTAGTCACATTCTAAGTCAACCCAAGAGTGAAGTATATGCATTTGTTAATTAAAATTTAAGCACTATTTTAACATGTTTATCATTTCTAAGTCTTGTTAGGACACAAGCACACCTTGTAGGATCAAACCATAAGCATCTACTATATGTCAAGCAAATACCAAATTATATATGTAAAATATTTCAATAGTGAAAACTAATGTGCCATAACAAGAGTTTAAATCTACACATTAATTGGGAGGGGCTTGTTTTGAAGACCCCTCTTATCTCCCTCTTAGTTCTACTTGGAGGTTTAGTCCTTAATCTACTCCTAGACTGTTACATCATCATCATTATAACCTGAACTCAACTAACCCGCTCTTGGAGATTGAAGTTTTTTGGGTTATTTCCTCTTACTCCTTGTAGGATAGAATGCCTACATGTGTGGTTGGGATTCCTTAGGCTAGACTTATCCAAGTCACCTTGTTACCTATCTCTTGGAGGCCTCCAATTAGAGCATCTATATTTTTCTTCAACCAATCTCTATCTACTATGGTTACTATCCTTGTCACACAAACTCACAAGTGTACAAACCTAGTTTTTAAAGTGAAGATAAAATGAGAACTTAGAGGAAGTCAAAAGAAAACATCTATAACTTAACAAAGATTAGATTTGTGGGCTTCGTTTAGATTTGACTGCTCAAGATCATTTATATGATTGTAAACATAACCTGAACTAAACTAAGCTCCTCTTGGAGATTGAAGTTTTCTAGGTTATTTCCTCTTACTCCTTATAGGAAACAATGCCTATATGGGTGGTTGGGATTCCTTAGGCCAGACTTATCCAAGTCACCTTGTTATCTATCTCTTGGAGGCCTCCAATTAGAGCATCTATATTCCTATTCAACCAATCTCTATCTGCTTAGGTTAGTATCCTTGTCACACACAAACTCACAAGCGTACGAATCTAGTTTTTAAAGTGAAGATAAAATGAGAGCTTAGAGGTAAGTTGAAAGAAAACATCTATAACTTAACAAAGATTAGATCTGTGGGCTTGGTTTAGATTTGATTTCTCAAGATCATTTATATGATTGCAAACATAACCTTGTTAAAAAAATTGAAGTTTCGATTTTTTTGATGCATTCATCTATAGAACAATTAAGTTATTCGCAATAATAATGAATTACTTTGAGAATTTTGGTAGTCATATTCTATATCAAGCCAAGAGTCAAGTATATGCATTTATTACTTAAATTTTTAAGCATTAATTCAACATGTTTATCATTTCCAAGACTTGTTAGGATACAAGCACACATTGTAGGATCAAACCATAAGCATCTACTACATGTCAAGCAAATACCAAATTATATATGTAAAATATTTCAATAGTGAAAACTAATGCGCCATAACAAGAGTTTAAATCTACACATCAATTTGGAGGGGTCTTCGTTGAAGACTCCTCTTATCCCACTCCTAGCTCTACTTGGAGATTTAGTCCTTAATGTACTCCTAGATTGTTACATCATCATCATTGTAACCTGAACATAACTAACCTCCTCTTGGAGATTGAAGTTTTCTGGGTTATTTCCTCTTACTCCCTGTAGGATAGAATGCCTAAATGGGTGGTTGGGATTCCTTAGGGAAGACTCATCCAAGTCAACTTGTTATCTATCTCTTGGAGGCCTCCAATTAGAGCATTTATATTTCTCTTCAACCAATATCTATCTACTTAGGTTACTATCCTTGTCATGCACAAACTCACAAGTGTGCAAATCTAGTATTTAAAGTGAAGATAAAATGAGAGCTTAGAGGTAAGTTGAAAGAAAACATCTACAACTTAAAAAAAATTAGATCTGTGGGCCTGGTTTAGATTTGATTGCTCAAGATGGTTTATAAGATTGTAAACATAACCTTGTTAGAAAAATTGAAGTTTCAATTTTTTTGATGCATTCATCTATAGAACGATTAAGTTATTTGCAATAATAATGAATTACTTTGAGACTTTTGGTAGTCATATTCTATATCAAGCCAAGAGTCAAGTATATGCATTTATTACTTAAAATTCTAAGCATTAATTCAACATGTTTATCATTTCCAAGACTTGTTAGGATACAAGCACACCTTGTAGGATCAAAACATATGCATCTACTACACGCCAAGCAAATACCAAATTATATATGTAAAATATTTCAATAGTGAAAACTAATGCACCATAAAAAGAGTTTAAATCTACACATCAATTTGGAGGGGCCTTCGTTGAAGACCCCTCTTATCTCACTCCTAGCTCTACTTGGAGGTTTATTCGTTAATCTACTCCTAGATTGTTACATCATCATCATTGTAACTTGAACTTAACTAACCTCCTCTTGGAGATTGAAGTTTTCTGGGTTATTTCCTCTTACTCCTTGTAGGATAGAATGCCTACATGGGTGGTTGGGATTCCTTAGGCTAGACTTATCCAAGTCACCTTGTTATCTATCTCTTAAAGGCCTTCAATTAGAGTCTCTCTCTCTCTCTCTCTCTCTCTCTCTCTCTCTCTCTCTCTCTCTCTCTCTCTCTCTCATGTAGTATCCTCTACATATCCCTTAATATTAGTGTCGTCTCTCTTATAAATTGATGACAAGTGTTTGTTTCAGTCTCACCTCTTTGCAATGGTAGTGATCTATAATTTTCACCATTAACTAGCTAGAAATTAGGTATTTATACTTCTAACCGACCATTATATTTGGAATCCTAGTGAATAATTGAGGATCTAAAATGCTACTACACAGAGACATGAAGATATTCAAATGTGATTGATCAATATAGTAAAATTGGTTTCAAAGGGGCCTCAAAACCTTGTTACAAAAAGGTGAGAAACAAAAAAAGCTAGGCCAAAAAATTTTTTTTTTTGCAAACATGAACTCCAACAAGATAGACCTAAAGCAAAGACAAAAATTTCAAACACTACAAGTAAGCCAACATCGCTGAGGGTCTTGATTATATGTACTTGATGATCTCCACTGCCTTGAGTTCTTGCTGATAAAACTGACTATTGTGTTGTAAAATTTGGCATAGACAATGTCCATCTTCACAATAGCTCACAACCACAGTCATCACTAGCAATTCAATTATGCCGCAAAATTCAAACTCAAAGATCAATTCACATACCCTCATATGTCACATATATTTCTTACATATCTTAATTTTTTTTTAAGAAACATATTAAATAAAAATATTAAATTTTAGTCTGCATATATTTCTTACATATCTTAATTTTTGTAAGAAGCATATCTAAACCCATAAATACGTAATAAATATGAACTTTTAATCAAATATATTCAAATTTGTTCAAAAACAAATTAATAAACAATCCTTCAACTCTCTCACATAATTACATTGAACACTCATTTAATGTTATCAAAGACATTATTTGACTTTAATTCTCTTCTCATTTTTCATTTTAATCAACTATAAGTTATCATTAAATACAAATACCATTTTATTGTTCCTCAGTTAGCCCAGAAGTATACCGAGTTTCAGTTTTCATCGAAACTCTTATAGTTAGGTATTGCCGTGCAGTGTTTTGAATTGTGAGATGGGGAAGGACTCGAAGGCCAAAGAGGCGTCTGGTAAGGGCAAAGGGAAGCAGGCGTCATCTGGGGGAGGAGAGGAGAAGGGCAAAGGAAAGGCTGCGAAGGCCGATGGACTCGGCACCTGCACCTATGTCAAAGGTTCTTTTCTTCCCCCATACATCCATCTCTTCCTATTCTGTAGCAGTGCATTTTTCAACACAGCCATTTCCCCACACGTTGTGGTAATTTATTTTCCTTATACCCATTTTCCGTATTGTGGAGTGATGTATTTTTCCACGTATACCCATTTCTCCACAATCTCTATTAATATATTATTAAATTTATCCATTTTCGCTAGATTGTGAGGTAGTTGCTTTTTCATTGTATTCTCCTTGCGCCATATCAGTGCAAACACATTAAGAAAATTCAAAATTTTTAAATCTGTTTTTCCCTATCTTGGCCTTCTTTGCGATGGTATGGAAATTCACCATGGAAAGATCAAGTTGATAACTTTATATAGATCTCTATGCCTAGGGCATTCCCTTGCTTTTTGTCACATCATAAACCATGGCATTAATACTATTGAAATTTACACTAATGTTCGAGTTCTGGATGAGTTATCTAACAGATTTTAATTTTTAATTAATTATTCGAACATACGTAACATCCTGAAACACATGCTTGACAATATAATATAGACAACATTAAATCATCTCTAGCTTCTATTACATGAATAGCCATAGCCGTCTTCTAAAGATAATGATTCAGATTTGATATTATCTGTGATAAGATTCAAATATCATTCCCTGCGACAAGTGAAATATTGCGATGCACTTGAATCAAATTAGAACCTCTAGTTTCTATCGTTTTGATAAATGGCAAAAATGTAGTCTTCTCTGGAAACCTTCTCCCCTTTATTAACAACCACATCCACCTAAGTTCTTTTGTTCTTATTAGCTAAATTGTTCAATTGCTTTTTGCATTCCTCCTTGACATGGTGTAACATATGATTGTAGAAAGTTGAAACACTTGATTTTCATTTTTTATGAAACTTTTGCCAAAAAAATAGAAAATAGAATGTGCTATTTCTTTGCCTTTGCCTTTTGATTGTGTGGCAGAAATGCCTTCTGCACTTTCAAAAGTAGATTACTCCAATTTTGTTAATTTTCTGTCCATCTGCGAGAGGAATTCACCCACTTATTGTTTATGACAAACAATTCATCACTTCAGTCTTTGTGAATTCAACAAAGAACCGCTTTCAGCCAACTTTGTGGAGAACAACAAATTTGTAGAGTACCATGCATGACTTTTATCTGACAAGTGATACTTATTTTTCTAATCCAAAACAATTTTGTCATGGCCCCAATACTCACATATTCCGAATTTCTTGTGACTCCAAGCATTATAATTTTGCTCAAAGTTTTTAGAGTTAGATTACACTAAGTTTTGTACTATTGATAGCAAATAAAGACTTCAAAAGGTAGATATAAGTCTTCAATTAGACCATTAATAGAAAAATCATGAAATAGAGAGATTTTTTGATGATTTAAAGCATTTACTAAACACCATCAACAAATCAACTGTAAAGACATAATAAACTTGTCAATTAGAAGCTAATTTGATCACATACACAAGTATGTACTGATCAAATGAGTACAAAAGTAGATTTGAGTTGAAGGAATCAACATTCTGAAATATAAAATATTCTCAAGTGTTTTAACTTTTACGTATTTAAAACTCATGGATTATGATATACATGGTATGAAAAACAATTTTTTTAAATATATAAATATCCTCAGGTGTTTTAGGTGTACAAAACTCAGAGATTATGATATCTGTGGCGTTAAATACAAAAATACAACATGGCGCCATGAACTATGGTACATCACTAGCGCCATGTGGGGTCTTGTGCTTGTATCGCAAATACGTTTACAATGCTGCTATAGCCATGGTAGCACTTCACAAGATTGGGATTGACTTGGCAAACCATAAATATAAATGTTCAATTACTTGGGAATTGAGATTTAATTGGGAAAAATTTGAGAGAACAAAAGTGTTGCTTTTCCATCCGACACAGCCCAAAATGTTTTTAGTTTTGTGCTTTTTAAAACTAGAGCGGGAGTTTGGGGGCAGCACGTCTAACCAGGGTCTGAGGGCAGCAGCACCCAGCAAATCAAGGGGCAATGTCCCTCACAAGGGTCTGGGGGCTTGGCATGTAACATGAAGATTATCCTATATGTGATTGTTAATGTATATGCTTAACATGTTAATCTACATTCTACTGACATAGCAGAATGCTTTTCTTTGTTTTAAAATGCAATATCTGTATGTCAACTGTACAATCCATCAGATACTGTATCAGTGAACAGCCAAATCTGTTTGGTCTCACCTTTTGCAGCCCAAATGTGAACACGTCTTTACCAACAACAGTGTGCTTGTTTTTTGCTCACCTGCTGATGCATTTGAAGGACCTCTAGTTAAATTCGTTTTAAAAATCTTATAGAAAGTGGAATAAACAGTTTAGGAAGAAAGACCAATATCATAGTAAAAATTAATTTTCCTTTAATTAGTGGATTCACATTGCTGGTCATAGATTTCAGAAATAATCACTGGCAAGCTCTACCTAGAAGTGATATCAGCAGCAATGAAAGCCCATTGGGCTTTAAATTACACCTTGCATCTCAAGCTTAAGTTTAAATGGGTTGATTTATTAGTACTAAAGGATCTCCTTTTGTATTATTTTATTACTGTTGCTTTGTTGCTTCGTGTAACCTACACGCTTATCCTTCTCTTAGCAGGCTCCTTTTTTGGAAAGAGTCAAGCAAGCTGAGTGATACCAGTGGACGGGTTTCCCTTCATTTTGGAACTTTTTTAAAGTTTTCCTTTCCTTCTGCCTGCCACCTGTGCACTTCAACTTTTGTTACAAGCCTCAGTTTATGGAAAGTTGTCATTTGATCCTTGAATAGGTCCTCAAAAATGCCTTGTTAGAAAGGTTACACTTTCTTTGATATTGCCCTCCACTTTATTTTCATTTTGGTCAAAATATGATTAGTAGCTTTTGTGTGTAATTTCGCACTCTTTAGTTTGCTTTTGAGTTTAGGTTTGAGAGAAGGTTTGTCTCTTAAACATTGTTTGCATTTTGTTCTTGATTGGTAGAGGGTGTTAATGTTTTGAGAACCAGAATAGCATAAATAATATCAGGTAAATCAAAGCACATAAACTCCTGAGACACAAAGGTTTACCTTGGGAAAACCCTCCTACTTGAGGCAAAAACCCAGCCACACCAAAAAATAGATCCTTTATTTAAGAACTTAAACCGGATACAATCTTCTCAAGCTGATTAGGAGATAAACTAAACAGGGTTGTTAACACTTAACAATCAACAAGAGAAGTCTTTAAGAGTTCAAGCATAACTTGCATCACATCTACAAACAAGAACAACACACTATGTATCTCACAGATCACAGTCTGAATCTCACAGATCAAAATCTGAATCAAATACAATACTAAGCAAAATGCTGATGACTGTACCATACATGATGATAATGGCTCTTCTTTACAGACAATAATGTCACACTTTCGTTCTTCAAAATGAACATGACTCACAATAATCTCTATCAATACACCACCCCACCCTGCAAGACAAAATGACAGGTAACCAAAGGGACATCGCAACCGACATCATTACCAACAGACGACAGTTACAATTCATGAATTCTGATATTCCATCAAACTTACAGACTCTTCCTTTTATTAAGTTTTTAATATGAAACCACAAGAATCCTCTATAATGGAAGACGAATAACATACACTTGAAGCCAAAACACAATTAATTCCATGATGCTAATAACTCGATGACAAATCATAATTTCCGGTGAAGGAAAACATAGAGAGCTGATACATCTGTCAGTGTCTTCGAACCACCAAAGTCAAAACGGTCATGAGATATGAAAGAATACAGTTCAACATCATATGAACAAAGGATAACACGCAAGTCTCGATAATGTCTTAGCAGAAGACAAGATCCAGCTTGTCAATGAAATACAAAAGCGGCGAACTAGAATAAGATAGATACAGACCAGCATAGCAAGAACTCTGATAAAAATGTTATTGATCAACACAGGTATGAATGAGCTCTCACGCAACTACCAGATCTTTAACACTCCCTCTTAGCAAGATAGAGATCATTCATATGTCATGGCATCTCTAAACAGAAAAGGCTGCACAAAAAAAATGTCAATAACAAAACCTCATCACAGATTTTCTCAGCATGATATTGTCATCTCAGCATGACATTCACCATGGCTACTCCCAGAGGGTGAAAGAATACAAGAGCTTTGTCATGAAGTCTCTCACATGACATCCACCATGGCTACTCCCATGGGTGGAACAAGCGCTTTCACTTCAAACTTCTTTCGCAAAGAAGAATGCATTAACAAGGGATTGCACCTCAAACTTCTCCCTCATGGAGAAGAACTCATTAACAAGGGATTGCATCTTGAGCTTCTCCCTCACAGAGAAGATCTCATTATCAAATCTTCATGATGATGTGGCTCTCTTTGAGACAAATATCAACCTCCTTGTCCAAGTTAGACTCCCTCTGAATGGAGACTCCCTCTCAGCAGGGGCATCATTCTTACTGCTTTGATTATCATAACAAAATAGAGCTGATTCCAATGTTGACCAAACAAGGAGCTTTAGCAGTCACACTGCTACACGAGCTGGTTGATCCTCAACAAAAGGATTTGGCACTCTCCCTTTGTTGCTCAAGCTTCCTCTGAATCTCATTTCTTCCTCTTCGAAGCAACTAATCACAAAGACAAACTGTATAGGATCTTCCTCATTAATAAAGATATGTGACACCAATTTAGTCCCATGGCTGCAAGTAGTGTTCCCATGTTCATTTCTACAGCCTACATGACTTTGCATGTAATCTCTCATCATCCTGTTGCTTCTTGATCCCTCCTGCAACCAAGAGAGATTAATAATAATTCATAGAATCAACCTATCATGAAGAGAAATATACAGATCAATACTAAAAGCATACACTATTCCTAGTGTTATAACATGAATTAATATCATAAAATTCATGATCAATATTCAAAGATATAATTATAAAATACTTATCTCTTTATTGCCTAAATTTCTTCACAATCCAGCAAAGATCTTTCGCCATCACAAAATTATAGTGCGGACAAAGAGTGAAAAAATCGAACACCAGCACATCTGCTATCTTCATAGACATGAATGCCAAACATGTAAACATAGACGAGCATGACAACATACTCCCTGTTGATGTCAAAAAATAGAAGCTTCTTCATAGATTCTACCCTCCAGGGCTCTTCAGCTACATGCTCTCATAATAATTTCTCATTTCTTGCATCTCTTAAATTCCCAATTTTCCTATTCTGATTCGGATCTTTACTAGACCCGCCCTTATACCATGTTAATATTTTGAGAACCAGAATAGTATAAATAAATGTCAAGTAAATCAAAGCACATAAACTCCTGAGACTTAAAGATTTACCCTGGGAAAACCCTCCTACTCGAGGGAAAAACCCAGCGACACCCAAAAATAGATCCTTTATTTAAGAACTCAAACGGGATACAATCTTCTCAAGCTTAAACGGGAGATAAACTAAACATGATTGTTAACACTTAACAATCAACAAGAGAAGTCTTTAACAGTTCAAGCATAGCCTGCATCACATCTACAAAGAAGAACAACACACTATGTATCTCACAGATCACAGTCTAAATCTCACAGATCAGAGTCTGAATCAAATACAATACAAAGAAAAATGCTGATGACTGTAACAGACACGATGATAACGGCTCTTCCTTACACAATAATGTCACACTTCTGTTCTTCAAAATGAACACGACACACAATAATCTCTATCAATACACCACCCGGCCCCGCAAGACAAAAACGACAGGTAACCAAAGGGACATCGCAACCGGCATCATTATCAACGGACAGCAGTTACAATTCACGACTTCCGATATTCCATCAAACTTACAGACTCTTCCTTTTATTAAATTTTAAATATGAAACCATAAGAATTGTCAATAATGGAAGAGGATTACCATACACCTGAAGCCAGCAAACACGATCAATTCCACGATGCTAATAACCCGATGACACATCATAATTTCCGGTGAAGGAAAACATAGAGAGCCGATACATCTGCCAGTGTCTTTGAACCACCAAAGTCAAAACGGTCATGAGATATGAAAGAATACAGTTCAACATCATATGAACAAAGGATAGCACGCAAGTCTCGATAGTGCCTTAGCAGAAGACGAGCCAGCTCTTCAATGAAATACAAAAGCTACGAACCAGAAGAAGATAGATACAGACCAGCATAGCAAGAACTCTGATAAAACTGTTATTGATCAACACAGGTATGAATGAGCTCTCACGCAGCTACCAGATTTTTAACAGAGGGTAGAACCATAGTTCAAAACTTGGACTCGTGGACTCGTCAAATATTTCATAGGCCAACATTTTGATTCAAATTTGAGACTCAGCAAATTTTCAGTATATTAAAAGAATATATAAATTAATAAAATAAATTTAAATAATATGAAATTACTGTTCAAAATAAATACAAACAATAATATTCATTTTATTAATATCGTAGAATATAAACTATTAAAGCTTAGTTTTAACAGCAAGGTGTTTCTTGTCACTTGCAGGTTTTTAAGACTATGAGTTGAACCACTTCGTGGGGTTAACTCTCTTTATGATTATTTTTCAATAACATTTTAGGGTAAAGAAAACGAAGAAAAAAGCAGCTGTAAAACCAGAAACACCTTGCTGCTTGTATTAGTCCTTTTCCATTTTAACGCTTCTTAAAAAGGTGAGTAGCAGTTTTTGTCCTTTTTAAAATTTATATGTTTAAAATTAAAAGCCTGTTCATGTCTTTTTAGGGTAGGGAAGATGGGTCTAGTTATTGAGGCAAAAATGATGTATTTAATCACAGAACAGTTTGTTTTTGGTCTGTGTGACTTCCACAAAGGACTATCTTCGTCTTCTGGGCAAAGAGGGGAAAAGACATGCTTCACCATGAGAAATGTATCTTTATGTGATTCTGATTCTTTCATTATGCGAGAAATGGGCATGTATCTGTAATTTTGTAGTATGAAAGTGGTGCTTTCTCATTCTCCACTTTCTAAGTGGACAGGGATATATGAGATCCACCCCAAAAAATGTAGTTGTATCGCACAGGTCATTTGGTGAAAACTGATGACCATACATTTTGCAAAGGGATATGTGAGATCGACCCCAAAAAATGTAGTTGTATCGCACAGGTCATTTGGTGAAAACTGATGACCTTACATTGTTGCAACATGAGTTAATGAAGCCAAAAACATGAATTTTGTACTTTTTCTATCCATAAATGTTTTGTACAATTGTTGTTATGGAGTGCAGGCAGTAAAAAGGAGCCATGCTTGCATGATAGGTTAATTCTGGTTTTAAGATCGTTTGATTCCTTATATGCAAACACAGTGTTTGGAGACCTGTTGAAAGATGCAAAGTGGTTGGCAGTTTATTGTTAAGAACTTGTCCGACACATCTTTCAATTTCCATATTTATCATGCATATCGGAAAATCTAAAGATCAAGAGATCTTGCATAGAGTATTTGACATGAAGATATTTTACATTAAAAGAACACTTAACAGAGATAAGTAAGCATGAATTTTTGTCTAAACAAGAGTTTGAATAGTATAAACTACTGTAAGAAAAGGGAAAATGATTTTTTGCAAGAAGTATTTGTAGAAAAAGGATAGAAATAATATTAATATTTTAGGGGAACGCCTAGATCCTCATTAAATAGTAGGGGAAGTTTGGTTGTAATCTTATGTTTCATTGTGTTTCTATTTTTTACGGGGATTATGCTTGGGAGGTCTTGGCAGCAATCTGTGGTATTTTAAGACCTTGGATGCATGAAAGTGTCTTTTTGAATCACAGTTGCACGCTCATCTAGTCTGGCATGTTGAAACACATCTCTGGTATGTACACAGACAGAGACATTCAGTTGACTAAAAAACTTGATAAACTAATAAGAACAATACCATGCTTACACAGGATTCAACGACTGAAAACAGAAGGGAGTACACTTAACTGCTGAGTTTATTCTATAAATAATTGTAGCTAGTCATGCTATTTCAGAAAGAGAGACAGGCATTTACATTGGCATTTTATCCTTTCAGCTAGGCATATTCTATGTGAGAAACAAGGGAAGATGAATGAGGCATATAAGAAACTACAGGATGGGTGGCTGAGCAATGGGGACAAGGTGCCTCCTGCTGAATTTGCAAAGGTAATCTTCTAAACATGGTCTTTGCGTTTGAAAATGGGATCATTGATCACGTCATATTGGTGTCAGGAACATTGTTTTATGCATGGCTACACAACAATATGTGGCATGACAGACAAATTGAATTTTGCTCAGTTGAAATTGCATCACAGTTTTTAAATTGGCAGTGTCATTGCTTTTCCCTGTTGATGGATGCATTGTTTGCTAACCTTCTCTGTTAGAGTTGCTACATTCTTTAAGAAGTGATGCATCAAATTCAACAAGTACACATTTTTTAGTAGTTAGTAAGATGGAGATAAATATATTTGTAAGTGTATTATGCTGTAATTTAGTGCCATTTGATAATTTTTGTAACTTATCTAGTCACTTTTGGGTTATTTAAAGGTGTATGTACTACATTTTGTTTGCTGTCTTCTTACAGGTTGCAGCTGAGTATTCAGAATGTCCATCAGGTAAAAAAGGTGGGGATCTTGGATGGTTTCCCCGAGGGAAGATGGCAGGCCCCTTCCAAGAGGTTGCTTTCAACACACCTATTGGAGCTACCAGCGCACCATTTAAGTCAACGTATGTTCACTGTTTTCTGTTGTCAGTTTAAATCAATTTAAATAACATGGTATGTTGACATTTTGTTAGAATTCTATTTATCTGCATTGACTGGGAATAACTTAGATAATTTATTTACAATTAGTTATTATTGCTGTTTTGTGTTCTGCAGACATGGCTATCATGTAATTCTGGCAGAGGGCCGAAAAAATTGACTGAAAGATGGATTAAGGGCAGAATTCTCTTGGTTGGAGATGTTACTTGTTAAGGAATGTATATTGTCAATGAATACTTTGTTTTAATACCTGATAGGCAATTTCTGGCGTCAACTGATATATGAGAGAGTTTTTAACTTTTACTAGAAAATTTGAACCTGCACGCAAATAACTGGCTTGCAAAGTGCCTCCATTGACTGTGGTGTTTAATGTGCTTATATAGTTGTTACCTGTATGGAAATGCAGGATAGTACCTGTTGTAATATATTTAATTGGTTTTAATTTTTACTATTTAAAGAAACACAATACCATCTACAGAATGTACAAGTAATTGAATTAGAAAATATTGGGTTAGTTAATTTTCAGTAACCAGAAAAAACATATTATGATTATTAGTAGATTGCCCGTTTGGGTGCTGGAATACCAAATGCTGGATATGAGCAATTCTGGAAGATGCTACAATTCTGGAAGATGCATATCCTAGAAATGATTTCCGGAATATGGGCTGGACCCGTTTGGTTCACCCGAAAGATAACTGAGAAGATGCATAAATAATTTTAATTGTTTATTTCTTAAATTTTTTGAATACGGTGTGTATTTGTATATATACACACATACACACATGCATGTATATATACACCCATGTGTATATATACATGTGTGTATAGACACACATACACACATACACACATGTGTCTACACACATACATACATATACACACATTTGTGAATATATACATATTTACACGTATATATACATACACATATACACACGTGTATATATATATATACACATACACATATATATACACGTGTATATACACACACATGTATGTACATATACACACATATATGTGTATATATATACACACGTGTGTATATGTATATACATGTGTATATACACATACATGTGTATGTATATACACACATGTATGTGTATATATACACACATACATGTGTGTATATATACATGTGTATGTATATACACACACATGTATGTGTATATATACACATGTATATACATATACACACGTGTGTATATATATACACATATGTGTGTATATATACATACACATGTATATATACATGTATATACACACACATGTATGTGTATATATACACATGTATATACATATACACACGTGTATATATATACACATATATGTGTATACACACGTGTGTATATATACATGTATATACATATACACGTGTATATACAAACATGTATACACATAACACACGTGTGTATATATACACACATTTGTGTATATACACATATGCGCACATATTTGTGTATATATACACGTGCACATATACACACATACACACATTTACACATCTATCATGTCACAGATGTGACGAGATATTAAATTTGCTTTTGTAAAAATTGGAAGTGGAATTGAATTTCAATTCCACCTATTTAGGTAGAGGATTGATATATGCCCATTTTGGGGCAAAATGGGAATTTCATAATTCCAATTCCATTTTTATTCATGGACCCAAACATGGAATTTGGCATTATCCGGAATTAGATAATGCTAATTCCAGTCTAATTCCAGCTCCCAAACGGGCCAAAATGAGTTGATAGGTAGAGCTTAACACGTTAGTTGGCAGGCTTACCAAGTGATTTGTAAAATTAGTATTTTTTGTGTGTATCAGTGAAACCCGGGGACGCGTACCCGGCCCAAAACCCCGGAGTACCGGGTACCGGGACGTCCCCGGGACGGGTACTCCGCGTACCGGAGTACCCCCACCGCCGCCCAAGTTTCGCCGCACCCCCGC
>MU226880.1:102959-120875 GCA_018584345.1 Thuja plicata | reverse complement strand
TATATATATATATATATATATAGTTAAACACGAATGAACAATATGTTAATAGAGAGGACCTAGGTTAGGGCCCATAGCAGGAGGCAAATATATTATCCTGCTCACAGAGACACATGAACATGATGGCTGCAAGGTTTCGAAGTTTGAGGGTTACAGGAAAGTCTCAGTATGGAATGAAAGGATAGAAAATGACAAAAGACATGGAGGTATTACCATCTTGATTAAAGAAACATGGGGCAAATTTGTCAACATGGAGAAAGAGGATGCAAATAAACAATATATCTGGATAAAAATAACAAAAAATCAGGTTTATATTCGGGTGGCAGCATGCTACTTTGCCCCTAAAGGATCAAAATTCTATAAGAAGAGGCACCTAGACAATGAAGATCCGTTTGCCTCGCTCAATAAGGACATTTCTACGTTCAGCGCCTTAGGGGAAATTTTTCTCATAGGGGATTTTAATGCCAGGACAACAAATAATCAAACTCTCAATTTGAAAGAGGGTACAAGGAAAACAATGATCCGATATGGTTAGAGGAAGAGGGGGTCCAACTTAGGGAGAGGTCATTGCAAGACGACAAAGGCAAGGTCAATCATTTTGGGGCAGAATTACTGAGTATTTGCTGCCTCCACAACATGGTCATCTGCAATGGGGTGAAGAAATGACCCAATTCAGGAAACATCACTTGCAAAACTTACAACGGGCAAAGTGTAGTGGATTACACCATCTGCTCTCAAAACTACACCTCAAAGATATTGGAGTTTGAGATAGGAGAATGCCCAATCAGTCTAAACTCGGACCATAATCCGATTTTTCTCAAACTGGCAACACACATAAAAGAGCAAGGAAATGTTCAACATATACACAAGGAAAGAGAAAGGTTCTCTAACTGGCAGGATCCTAATGACATATGAAAATCAGGAAATTTTCAGAAACTCTCTTAGTACAATATCTAACATTCAACAAAGGAACTCAAACGCTGCCAAACAACACCATGTAGACAAAGATAACCTCGTCTCTATCATCAACAAGGCACTCAAGGATTGTAAAAGATCTAAACCCAAAAGAGACAATAAGATTACATTTCTGGCTAACCCGTGGTTTGATGATGAATGCAAGAGGGCAAAAAGCAATATGAGAGGTCAAAAGGATAATGAGAAAATTAAGGAGTATAATAAGTTGCTAAGATAGAAGAAGGAACAATATGTGATCTTGAGATGACTTGAGCTGATTAATCTCGGGAAAAATAGCCCTAAGAAGTTTTGGAACGAACTCATAAATAAAAAGAAGCAAAAAGAGAATAACATAACTGGTACTCAATGGCTGGAATATGCCAAAGTGTTGTATGCACGCAAGCTAGGGGTACATGACACTCTGATAACTAAATACACAGGGGAGCTATTCCACAGTGATGATATCACTCAAGGCATAAGGAGGTTAGCAACAGGTAAAGAACATGATATTGATGGGCTCCAAGCTGAATACTTGAAATGGGGTGCTAATTTGCTTACACCTCATATCAACCGTATCTTTAACAATACCAATGAGGAGGGTTTCCCTAAAAACTGGACGACTAGTGTGGTGGTTCTGATCTTCAAAAGTGGAGACACAAACAACCCCTCTAACTATCAGACCATCATGATCAAACCCCTTCTTGACAAGCTATTTGGAAGCATGGTAGAACAAAAAATCAGTAAATGGGCTGAAATAGAGGAGAAAAGAGCAAAGGGACAAGCATATTTTAGACCGAAGCACTCCACCATTGATAACGGAGCAACTCTTAGATACTTAGTTGAGAAAATATGGGACTCTCCGGGGGATGAGGCTTTTTGCTATTTCGTGGACTTCAAAAAAGCATTTAACACGGTACCCCGACTCAAACTTTGGAAAAGAATGGAAGACCTGGGAATTCCTATGGTGCTAAGGACTGCAGTTCACAGACTGTATGAACAGGTTAAGGCCAAAATCAGAACTGCAGATGGGTTATCAGAGGGCTTTGACAATGACATAGGGGTCAAACAAGGATGCTTGCTATCTCCTACCTTGTTTGGGATTTACATTGACAAGTTAGAAGTGTGGTTAAATAGTGCTAGTGGTGAGGGGGTTCAGCTGGCTAGTTATGTGATAAAAATATTATTATATGTAGATGATCTCATCATTATAGCCAAGACGGCTAATGGTTTGAGAGATGGAAGTTAACAACAACAAAACCAAAATCATGATCTTCTCATTAAAGAGAAACAAGGGGCCCCCGGACACTGTTCTCTTTGAGGGCAAACCTCTGGAGATTGTGAGCGAATACAAATACTTGGGTATAGACTTCTAGAACAAATTCAGCTGGGAAACATGCAAATCTAAAAGAATTCAGGGGGGCTGGAAGGTGATGTATTCTCTACATAATAAGTGTAGAAATGCAGAACTCTGGGATTGGAAGACAAAGAAAATGCTATTTGGGCTGCTTGTCACTCCTGTGGTTTTGTACGAATGTGAAATTTGGGGCAGCAAATTGTCGGATCAGAAATGGAAACAAGTAGAAAGAATACAGAAACACCTTATCATCAACAACCTTAAAATCAAAACCACGGTGCCTTATGAGATCCTATTGGCACAAGTGGGTACCTATCCCCTAGAAGCAGTTGCTATGGTCCGACTGATATGTTACTTAAGGAAAACTCAGAATATGGGAAGTCATCGCTGGCCTAGGCTTGTCACTAAGGAAAGGCTTGAAAGGAGAAGAAACTCATGGATGAAGCAAAACAACAAATGGATGCAAAAATGGGACATCAACATCCACAACTGCCCAGATAGTACCGAAGAAATTAAGAAGTTTGTTCGAGAAAGATTCTGCAACATCATGTGGACGAGGCACATGGGGAGGAAAAAATTGTACTATATTAAGGAATTTAACCCCAACACTTGCCACGAGGAAAAAACATATTTAGGAGCATCTATTAAGGGGAAAGCCAAAATGCTTATAGCCCAGCTTAGAACTAGCTCTCACCGGTTGAGATGCGAGACGGGTAGGTGGAAAGTGTCAAAAGAAGAATGGGAAAACAATACATGTCTATTCTGTGACACGAGAGCTATTGAGATAGAACATCACTTCATCATGGAATTCCCAACATACAACGAAATCAGATCCGAATACTCAGAGATGTTAGACAACAACAATATGAGCCACCTCTTCAAAGAAAAGCAGCTAGGCAAGACTGCAAACTTGATCATCAAAATCCATCGAAGAAGAGAAGAACTAGTCAAAGGGCTACAGTTAGATTAGGCTAGTTGTCAACTGGCGGGTCCCATAGGCTACTTTGGCCTTGTGGATGTTATTAAAATCCTTCATTCATCCCCACCATGTCCTCAGTGAATGAGATCATTATTACTATCGCCTCCAACTCTAAAAGCTTGACATGTCATGAGCTGGTACCTCCATCGAATGTCCTCGGAGAATGAGATCATTATTACCATCGTTGCCAACTCTAAAAGCTCGACATGTCATTAGCTGGTACCTTCGTCGAATGAGTACTCCACACATGAGTCTCACTATCCCTTCAAAAAATGACACCAACGGGATTTGGGTATCAATTTAAATTTAAATTTGGATTTGTAAAGGTAGAAACAAAGGCTTAATAAAAACATTATGCCCCCTTAAATCTTCAAAGACTCCTCCCACTTTTTGAAATGACAAATCCCATTTAGAGAATGTATCCACTATATGATTTCCTTCCCAAATGATATGAGAAATTTTAAAATCTTTGAAATGGCCAAGCTTATGTTGAATGATATTCACAACCTTTTCAATCTTCCTTGCATGTACCTTACCTTCTGAAATGGCGTTGATAATGATTTGAGAGTCACCCTCCAAACACAATTGCCACTAGTGCTACCTTAGCCTCTACATCATAGTTCATTCCATCATCTAGTATGCTAGTAGCCATGGACAACACTTCCTTAAAAATGTTAATGTCCTCAAAACTCACACCCAACTCCTCACAATTCATCCATTTCTAATTAGAAGAAACTCCATCACCAAGCCTATCCATATAATAAACTACCTTAGTCCCCACCTAGCTTCATACCTACTTCTAATAGTTTCCAATCTGCCATCCTCTGCTAACACTGCAAGACATTCCCATGAATCATCCTTGAAGTTAGCTTTCAAACCATCACCTAGTTTCCATGTCAAATGGTCTATAATCACTTGTCTACAACCAATCATGGAATCCCAAATTATAGATTCCTTAGGGGGATCTCATTTTTTCTCTGCGTTTCTATACACCTATGACACAAGTTTGGTCCCCAAAGCTTCATTTAAAAAGTTCCACTTACGCAAGCTAGCCCTACCAGCAATGTTGGGCTTGCATATTTTATCCCATGCATATAGGGGTATTTTGTCTTGGTCATGGCTCCCATTCTAGAAAAACTCATGTTTTCTCTACTCAATCATTAAGGATATTCACAAGGATTTTCATGCACATCATGTAATAGATTAAAATTTCCAAAATTACAACCTTTAACATCAAGATCATGCCCACAGATGACAACCACTGGCTCTTCCACCCATCCAATCTACTAATACAATTGTCCACTAGTTTATTCCACAAAGGTGCTCTACCCGTGCTACCAAAAAGTGGTATACCTAAGAATTTCCCTGGGAGAGACCCCTGTTTAATATTCAAAATTCTACAAATCTTCGTTTGCTTATCATATTTGGTATTAAAGAAACAATTCTCAGACTTATGCGAATTGACCTTCTACCCTGATACTTCACAAAATCTATCCGAAGTTGACTTAATGCACCCTGCCTCTCTATAGGTTGACTCTCCCATCAACCTTCTTTTCATTATCAGCCTTCCCAAGAATTCTGCCATAATAATGAAGAGGGAAGGAGACAAAGGATTTCCTTGTCATATGCTCCAGGAAGACTCAAAACCTTGTGGACTACCATTCACTAACACAAAAAATATAGGAGTGAAAATACAACTCCTAATCCAAGCAATCCAATCTCCATGAAAGCCAAGAGCATGAAGAACTTTTAAAAGAAATTCCCCTATCTACCTAATCATATGCCTTCCTGATATCCAATTTCACCTGTATCCTATCAACGTTAGCCTTTCTGATTGAATGCACAACCTTGTGTGCAATAATAATACCTTCATTAGTTGACCGACCAGAAACAAACCCACTTTGTTCTTTAGATATGATGAAGCTTAGAAGTTTTTTTTATTATATTATCAATGACTTTAGAAATCACTTTGTAGATTACATTACATAAAGATATAGGTCTAAACTCGTTAAAGGAGGAAATCAAATCTTTCTTTGGAATCAATGCAATGAACGTATAATTCAAATCCCTACATATATAAGACTCAACTCTTGATTCTTCCACCACACCCAAAGGTAATATTTTAAAATTTCCCAAAATTTCTAATAGAAAATCACTAGAAAACCAACCAAGCCGGGAGCTCGACCCCCACCCCCCAGTCAAAGACAACCTTTTTGACCTCGTTTAAATAACCGATTTTAGGAGCTAATTGTTTTTCTCTTGTGAAAAAATCTGAGGAATGATACCTAAGAGGTCATGGTCTAACACATCCACACCACCATTAGATGAGCTCAAAAGGTTGGAGAAGAATCTAACAAATTCATTGTTAACATCATCTTGGTTAGTCAGTAAGACTCCAACTTCATTATAAATCTCTGAAATTTTGTTCTTGGATCTTCTAGATTTCACCAAAGGGTGGAAAAACTTCATATTCTTGTCCCTAGCTTTCATCCAACATTCCCTAGATTTTTGCTTCCAAAATAATTTTTCTTTGGCCAAAACCCCAGAGTAGTCATGTAACAAGGCTTTTTAATTACTCTTGGAATTCCACATCTGTCATGCCATTGGAGATGACATGAGAGTTGAGATTTTAACTTCTTCTCAATATTAGCGCTCTCCACAAAATGATTCTTGAAACACTTCTTCCAATCCTTCAATTTCCTTTAATATATTGAAGCTTCTTAAAAAATATAAATGTCTTCTTACCTTGAAAGACTGGGCCATTCTTTTCCACCAAGAATCAACCAAAATGGGAAGGTTGTTTCCCGGAGTCACATTATCTCAAACTTGAAGGGGAACTTGTATCCTGGAAATGTAACAAGATCGGGAAATGGTCTTATCATGAAAAAGGAAGAATATGAGTTTCAAACACAAAGGCATAAGCATCCCAGTTGCCCGCAATGAAGAATTTTACCAACTTCTCTACAATGTCAGAGAATCCCTTTTGCTTGTTAGTCCATGTGAATTTTCCATCCTTGGGGGTGATTTCAACCAAACTATTTTTGATTAAGTGAAAAAAAGTTTTGAAGGGGACTTGAAACCCTTTACATAAAAGTCCCCCAAGACAATGAGAGAAGAGTCAAGTTCTCGAAAGCTTCTATTCAAAAACTCCCAAAACACCTTCTTTTGGCCTATACCTATAGGACCATAAACATTGATAAAGAAAACCTCCTTATTATCCCTCAACAAAACCACTTTCATAATTTATCAATTAGGACCCTTACTAACTTCAAAGAAAGAACCAATATCTGGGTTTCACAAGAATTTGAGGCCCCTAGAGGCCCCAACCGCTTCAACACAAAATCCATTCTATTGTTTCTATTTTTTGATAATATTAGAAAATTCAACCTGACGTAACTTACTTTCTTGAAGCATTATAAAGTTTGGGTGTTCATGATCAAAACAACTTTTGATTAGATGATTTTTGTTAGGGGCATTGTAGCCTCTAACACTCCATGATATGGACTTTGTGACTCCTCAGGAAGGGAAAATCCCTTCCCAAATTTGAGTTTGGCATTACTTGCCACTTCTAGATGATCTCTCACTGATTTGTGCTCCCTCCTTTTCTCCCCTACCACAACTACCTTCTTCTTTGAAAGAGGTTGATAAATTGTTCTTTTCTCCAAAATGTCTTCTTCATCCTCTAGTTCACAACTGAATTCCCTCTTTGAGACATCCTTCTCCACATTATATGATTTTGAATTATAAGGAGTGAGAAGACAAGAACCATCTACCCCTGTCAAGTCACCCCCGTGACCATTTTGATATGGAAAGACATGCCAACAATCCAGTGAAGTAGGAAATCTCTGTTTTGCATCACTAGAAACCATAGATGGATAATCCTGGCAACTGTAGCATGAGGACCTAGTCCCATTTGTGTGTCATATTGGCCCACTAGATTCTTAGGAGACTCTAACCCCCCCACCTTACCATTTGAATAAAAAATGCTTTAGAAGCCTCCCCCGGACTAGAGTTTTGGCCTTAAACCGCCTCCTGTAGTATTTTTTTGTAGATGGCACCGAGTTCACTCTCCTTAAATCTTGGATTGGGAGCTTGAATCTCTTGTCTGTCATCAACATCCTCAATGTCTATAGATAATTGTTTGGGGATTCTCTTGAATCTTTGCCACTAAGCTTCCAATGTCAATAGGCAGAATTGTCTCCATTCTACCCCTTTCCACACATGGTACAGATAAAACCTTATGAACATCGTTAATATTGCAAGGGGGAATCTCATATTGACATAAAGGCTTTTGAAAAGTTGAAGCCCCAACCTTTAAGATTAGGGAAATCTCAACCTTAGACCAATGTAACTCAACCTCCGTCCACACACAAACCTTCTCAGGATGGGAATAACCATCCTCCCTACATGTGATGCCTCCGGAAACCTTCAGTTTGTTATTTTCTTTAGAGACATGGATCATTTTGTTTAAATATGCTTCATCAACTCCCACTTACCCCTTATGGTTCTTAGTGCATTTTGATTTTGTATGACAATTTTTTTGCAGGATTTGTACCTATCCACTATTTTTGGATCACTTTGTTTAAATATGCTTCATCAACTCCCACTTTCCCCTTATGGTTCTTAGTGCATTCCAGTTCTATATGGAAAAAGTTATTACAGGGTTTGCTTTTATCCACTATTTCTTCCACCTCAATCGACTGTTTCCAAACCCCATCATTTGTACAGAATTCAATCTCCTTCGAAAGTGGGGGAACCATTCTCCCACTAATGCAAATTCTAGAGTACATACTAAAGTCCTTTCTCTCTAAACCCTCACCAAATTGGATGAAGCTTCCCAACTTATTGCTTATTGCTTATTGCTCGAAGCATATCCATATCCCAATACTCAAAGGGAAGATTATATAGCCAGAACACCATCATAAACATCTTCAACCTCAACTACTAAAGGGTTAAAATTTGGCTCCCAATCTGCCAGGTAAAACCCTATTCCTACCATCATATATGGGTCGTTCTTAAAAATCCAACTTCTAGCCTTAACAATATCACAAATGACCAAATAACAATACCTCTCTTTGCAAGGCCATGACTCTGAACAACACTGTCTAACCCTAGTCAACATAGGTCATTCCCCAACCCATTTCATAAAGAAGCCCCTTTCCTTTAACCACCTTACAACATCATTCAAACATAGGTGATCTATAAGAGCATAGATGCATCTACTGTTACCCACCTGGTTAGACACATGGGACATGCCCACCTTGCACATTTTCTCTCGTGGAACCTAGACTTTTTCCTCTATGTTTTTCCAACTTCCATGTCTATTTTCTAGCATTTTAGAATAACCCACATCTGATAGGGGTCTTCTGGGAAAAATTCCCTTCATGACCTTTGCCCCAAATGCCTAAAAACCATCAATGTTCCTTGAAGGTTTTGATCTTGTAAGGGCATTCCTTTATCGTCCAAAGGATATATTGCCATCAATCCATGTCCTTCCATGCTAGTGATGCCCTACAAGTCCTCACTGTCATCCTCACTCCGACTCCATTCTAGTTCTAACAAATTTTGTTGTCTTTAATCAAATGTGTTGCTACCTTACTCATGATATAAATATTAAAAAATCTGATTTTTGGATATAAAGTGTAAACATATATCTTTGAGTTCTTCAATTTAAGAAAAATAGGGTTGATTGGCCCATCAGATCAAAAGCTATGTCACTTCAAAATTTGTACAAGAAATGAAAAAAAATGTTGGACATATAAAAGATCTATAAAGGGGATTTACACTTGCTAGCCAACCTACAACGTTTTTCATGAAACATCATAAGTCATATATGAGTAAGGGATAATTCAGGTGTCATTTTTGGATGGTTTTAGCTCATAGTTTTCTAATTATCATTTGTCAGTTTTAGGTTTTACAACTCGTATGTATTAGGTGATTGAGATGGAGTTTGTGTGTAGAGTTTTGAACATAATTTTAAGTTGTTAGATTCCTGCATATCTTTTGTTGGTGATATTCTAATGAAGGCATGTTCTATAAGTATATTGTAACCATGATTTAATTAATGCTACATTGATGTAATTCGGAGTGGATTTATTCTCTCTAAATAGTCGTCCCCATGTTCACCTATGTTTTTTTTATTCAAAATAGCAACAAAACAAGGGTGTTGTCCTTTACACAACCACAACTCATAGGCACCAATAGAGATCAACAACACACTAGCAGTAAAGGACCTTGCTAATACAAGGATATGCCATAAATGACACACTAGCAAAAAATCTAGTAGCCCACCTCAAGAATGAGTAGAGGGCTCACCCACAACATGGGGAGGAGTAGGAGATGGTAAATAATGATCTTTCCTACACCATCAGACAATTGTCCAAGCGATACTATCTCTAGGATCCACGCCACATGGGGGTGAAAGAGGTGAAACCCTATTAGAAAAAATTATCAATGCAAGGGGCAATGTGCTGAGAAGGTTGCACATCCTCAAACAAAGATCAAGTAGAGAAGAAGCAACAGACAAAGAAGGGTCCACACCACCAGAGGGGGCCGTACCAGCAACAAGAGTAGGATCCACAGAGGTTAGATTTGTAGCATGAGCATCATCCAAATCTGTAGCATGGGCATCATCTAGAGGGGAGTCATCATCGACTTGAAGACTGGACAATCAAATGTTCATCATTAGCATCCTTTCACCAAGTTACAGTGGCTTTACGCTACAAGAGAGAACAATTTGTTGTCAAGGGACTAGTATAGAAGAATCAAGTTTATCGAAATGAGATGCTTTCATAATCCACCAATTGAGTCCATCGGCCATGCCCCACCATAAGAACAACATCTCCAAGGAGAGGTGTGTAGATCATATCAATGTCAACCAAAATGTGTGCAAAGGTAGAGAGATCCATAGTGGTTGTGGTATCATCCACCTTTAGGAAATGACCAATAGAGTTGTTGATGGCCTTGAAACAAGAATTCTCCCAAAATTGAAGGACAAGGTTGGGAAAATGAACCCACATAGGACGCACATTGAGAGGTTCAATCAGAGGGTTGAAGAAGACTACCCAAGGTTTTGTCGAAAGAGAATGATTTCCCTAAGCCCACAACTTGCTCATCACAAAATCTTGTTCCTTAGAAGAAGCAAAAATAGCAATAAAAACTCTCTTAGCACAAGGGAAAAGCTCATTGTTACTTAAGACCAAGGGTCTCCAAGAATCAATCACCCAATGATGAAGGTTTAGTAGAGAAGGTCAAATACCCAAAAAAATACAAACCGACCTGTAGCATTGAAAGTACTCCACATTTTCAGCCTTGTTCAAGCCATATACCACCATATGGGAGGTCTTGGGAAAAGCCAGAGGTTGAGATATCACCTTGGAAAGAATAAGGGTAGCACATCTGGTAACTTTGGGAAAGCTTCACCCACCGAAAAGAGGCTTAACAATCCCATATTGCACCGAAGAGTGTCCAAGTGTAGAAGAAGCCATCCCAGCTAGCACCGCCACATTACTAGTTCTGAAACTAGGCACACCCTCCCCAAACACAAAAACCTCCTCAGTGCTAGGGAGAGGAGCATATCCTGAAAGAAAAAACACCCAATACACCACCCCCATCTAGCACCACAAGAGTGTGGTTCTCTATAGTCATTTGTAGGTTTAAAAATGTTGGGCGGGAATTCAAAATGCTCATTGCAGGAGGGGGAGCAGATAGAGTGGACATTGTAGCATATGTTAATCTATGTTATGGTATATTACTTAACTTATTTTTAAATATATTGTATTTTGAAATGACAATTGATTATTTACAAAGGAGCAAGACTCCTTTAAATAGAGATTACACTTATTTCTAAAACATAAAAAATTGAGAAGCATACAAAATTACTAAATGACCATTATAGCTAAATATAACAATATTACTTTAATACTCTCTCTTAATTGTCATTCTAGTAACTACACGTAGTTGCCTTCTAAAAATTTCAAATTTATTCAGGCTCAAAAATATGTTTTGAATGCCTGCAGTTTGATCCTTAGTTGGAACATACTATAACAACACATAATCATCTTCAACAAGTTGTCAAATGAAGTGACAATGAAGCTCTACATGATTTGTTTTCTCATGGAAGACTAGATTCTTGGCAAGCTTTAGCACCCCTTGATTGTCACAAAACAAGGGGGAAAACCTTGCTTGAGACATTTGCATGTCAGAAACCATATTGCTTCACATATTTTAATGGTTCCTAAATACTCAATTTTTTTCAAGGAAAGAGCTACTACATGTGGCCTCTTACTAGTCAATGCGACTGCACCTATGCCAAGGATGAAGACATACCTAGAAATAGATTTTCTTCACCAACAAAAGTTTCCCAATTTGAATCTATAAAACCAACCAGTCAAGGATCTTTTCTTTTCTCTATAAAATGCCAAAGTTAGGTGTCCCTTTCCCATATCTTAGTACACGTTTCATTTCAACCTTATGTTCTACTTTAGGGGCAGTCACGAAACAAGATATGTAGCTCATAGAATAACTAGTTGCTTGAATGCTAACTCATCCACCACTAGTAAGTCTCATTTGATTGATAGTTTCAACCCTTTTCTCCAAAGGTGTAAATGAGACTTTGCAATCTTGCATTTTATACTTGTCGAACAAACTCTTGTCATACTTCAACTAAGAGATGGAAATATTGTGACCTATTTGCCAAACTTGTACATCAATATAAGAATGCAAATGACCTAAACCATTCATATCAAATGCTTGATGCAAATTTTATTTGTTCCACTCAAGAAAATGTGGTCAACTACCAGTAATGATGATATCATCTATAAATGTCAAGAAGAATGATATAACTACCAACGCTCTTGACATACAAATTTGGATGTGAAAGACTTCTCTAAAAGCCCTGTGCATCCAAACACTTGTCAATCTTGATGTACCACACCCTAGGGGCATGATTTAGGCCATAAAGAGCCTTCATTCCCATTTCTTGTAACGCTGAAACCTTGAGGCTACATCATTTAGATCTCTTCCTTCAAATCACCATTGAGGAAGGCACTCTTAACATTCAATTGATGGACTTTCTAGCCAAAATGTGCTACAATGGCTAAAACTATCCAAATGGTGCTTATCTTCACTATAGGAGAAACGGTATCCTCATAGTAATTTCCTTTTCTCGATGAGAGTCCCCTAGCCACCGATCAAGCTTTGTATTTATCAACAAATCCATCAAATTTGTATTTCACTTTGTAGACACATTTGCCACCAAAGTGTTTCTTTCTTGGCAGTAGATCTAATAGAACCCAAGTGTTATTCTTCATAAGTCTATGATGCACATATTGTGCTAGAGATCCCATAGGAGCATCCTCCTGTGTGGTACTTAGAGGAGGTACCTACAAATTCTCCTCAAAAGATGGCTCTCCTAGGTTGAAAGCCCGAACACTAGCATACTTGTTTCACTTTTTGGCTACCAGAATGGGACCTTCATCATCTTCTTCTTCATTCTCCTCTATCACTTACACTACTAGAGGTATACAATGTTCCCTTTTAAGCCTCTTATAAACCCTATGGGTCTCCCTTGGATGCTTATTCTTCTTCACTTTAACCTTGAATGGAGGGATTTTTTATTTAGAGGAAGAAGGGGCATCTGTGGTAACCATAGGAGTAGCACCAAGTGTGGGAATGATTCAGAGAATGGGTAGAGAAAAACACTCACAACTAACCAATCTTTCTAACCCACAAACATCCAATGGTGGGTTTCTCTCACAATCCTTCAGTTGTCCTAGTAGCCCTTCAAACAAGGTTCTTCCCCCATAAATTCCAATATATGCATGATATAAAAAATCTAAAAGAATTTTAAGATACCCATTTGGCCCTCATTAAACATACTTCAAAATGAGATAGGTGTTTCTTTGTATGAACAATGTCAAATATTGACTGGTACGGTTGGAATTATGCCTAATTAGGCTTATAGGCTTGTGGGCAACTTACATTTGATCTCCAAAAATTATACCAAGGATAATTCAAGCATGGATTTGGTTTGTGTAGGGTTCATACACACCTATTGACATTCTATGATGATTCCTAACACTTTTGTATGTATACAATGCAAATTTAGCCTTTCTACTATGGGCTTCGACCTGATACATAGAGATAACAGACAAACAATCATCCATAACTTTTTCAAAATAAATAAATAATGAAATCACTTTGGTGATACTGTGTATAAACCTAAGAAAAATATTTCTCCAATTCACATCAATATCCAATGGTGGACAAGTGAGTTATCTCATTTTTCCCAAAACTGGTAACTCTAGGTAGAGTTCCAAGCAGCCTGCACTAAAATTGCCATTGCTTTCTCCAAAATTAATTAAATTCAACCAAACCAAAACCAAATGAAAGGTAACTCATTTATCTTTCCAACCATACAATGTGTAGGTCTTAAAAATTTCATACAAATCCATACCAATCAAGAAAAAACAAAGATGCATTTAGAAAATGCAGGAAAATGAGATTTTATTGCTTCCCAATCTTTACAAAACATCAACCCCCCCCTTTTTTTTTTGAACATAAAATACCTTTTAAAACCTTTTTCAATATATCATCAATAATCACTAACAATATTTTAAATTAAAATCATTCAATTTCCCACTTTGTGCAACATGAACCCTTCATATTCCAAATTGTGCAATTTGACAACATTTGCAACATTGATATTTTTTTAACAAATTTTTGCATTACAACTCCAAAAAATTCTAAAATGACTCAAATTGGTCTCAAATGATCCTATTAGACCAAAACCACACTAACCTAATCAAATCCCAACCAAGTCCTCATTATTGCATTGGAGGTCCTGATAGGTCCCGCGTGCTCCTACACTAGGGAACAATTATGGTAGGTGTAGCAGTGGTACTAGTTGTAGAAGTAGAAGCATCGTCTTTCCTTTTCTCCCTTTAGTTGTGTTACCTGATGATCCTAATAGGAAATTTTGTTTTCATAGGCCTTATGTGTCTTGAAAGAGGATTAGATGGAGCTTTCTTCTAGAGGAAGTCATCTTTGCCTTTGAGGTGATTGTTTGTCCTTATGCACCTTCTTTACTCCTTCCACGAATTGGGTACATGGTCAAGCTTGTAAGGCTGATTCAGCTAGTCCTTGGTGCACTTGACCAAATGTCGAGCCTTGAAATCCATGCCTTCTTGTTCATCTTTGTGGACATTGGCATTGAAGATTGCCTAATCAAAAACCTTATTCCTGTTATATAAGAGATGGAGTAATTCATTGATGTCCATGGCTCTATGATCTTCTAATATGTACATCATTGCATCATCTCATGCCAAGTTCAGGTCCATTCAGTTATATGATCTTAACTTGACCTCATAATCACCTACTCAGTTGGCACAATGATCCTCAAGGTGAGGTTCAGGCTTGAAATGGCTTCCATCACATGGCTAAAAGATATCTGATTGTGTAAAAATTTCCTGTTGTGATTGTGATCCCATCCAATAGATGCTCTATCCATTCCATCCCAACTGATTTTCCACCTTCACTTCTTGGAAACTATGGGCTCCTGCCCTAATTGGGAATTGAAAGCAGGATTTATGTTTTTTTACAATTAACTTGTGTGCATCTACCACCTGTCTACATAGCTCCATGACTATTAGCCTGTCTGAGGGGTACCTTGGGAGCTTTGTTGGTTGTAGACTGCATCTTTCCACCCTAATATATGTGAAGGTTCGTAATTGGATTTAATAGTTTCTAAAATTCTCAATTTCTCGTGGAGGTTGTCACTAATGATTTCCCCCAGTCGATCTTTTCCTTCTTGCTTCAGATGGTCTTGATGAAAAAGATCATCCATGTTTCTAATTGTTTAGATGTGGGAGTGCAAACACCCTACTTAATAGAGTGACGCAGTTCTAGATGTCCTCTTTAAGGTAGGGTCGATACAGGTTCATCTTATCTAGAAGATGGTTCTTACTAGGCCTTTCCAAGAACTGGTTATTGATATAGTGATCACAATCTAGTTTAGTGCTATAGTAACTCTCCCCATACTCACTGTTCACCTTGGCATAGGATTCATAGGTGGGGATGTGGAATATTTACTCCACATTGTCAAGGGTGCCATCTAGGATTACTTCTCCTTTCTTTCCTGAACACTCCTCTTCATTGGATCAAAATTTTCAGCATACACCATTGTTGATATTTTGTATCTTTTGTCAGATAAATCCTATGAGACTATTGAATATATATATATATATATATATATATATATATATGTATGTATGTATGTATGTATGTATACATACATACATATACATATATATATATATATATATGTATACATATATGTATATATATATATGTGTGTGTGTGTGTGTGTGTGTGTGTGTATAATGTGAGATAATATATAAATATATATCTAAAATAGTATTAGGAGAAAATAATATAATAATGATTCAAAGATATTGGGTGTGTAGAGTTACATAATCAATTGTTGTTATATTAATCTCATAATAATGAATAGACATGTCCCTTCATGGGACATGTCTCTCCTAGCCTCATTCTCAATATAAATGGAAGAGAGATTGCTGCATTTGGAAAGCACATACAACATAGAGTGCTATTACATTTGCAACTATCCTAAAACTTAACATGGTATCAGAGCCAGGCTGCAAATGTAAGAGAGTAGTTTGTTGATGATGAATTTGTGATTGTCTCATAAAATATAGTCTTAGTACAAGGACCATATCTCACAAACACACCGTTAGATTTTTCTATATTTTGGATATGTTGGTTATAAACAAATTGCAAAGAATCTCACTGGAGAGATTGGAGAGAAAGTGTCGGGTTCAAAAGTTATGACCGACTGTGTATAGGTCTATGTAAAATCTAGTGAGTAAAGTTGTGTTGCAGAATTTTGTCCCCACCAAGTGCAAAGAATAAGGTCAAGTGAATTGGAGCAGATTTGTTAAGAATCAAACATCAACGGTTATATATTGGCAACTATGTCATTCCTAAATGCACCAATTCATTGAAGACATAATTTGCGCACTGATATTTGAATAAAGTGACTTGATTAAGGAAAAGAAGCGTTGTTTAGTAAGAGGTTGAGGATGATGAATTTGCAAAGTATACACAAATGATTAGTTAGACCTTGTAGCATCTTTCATTAAAGAGACATTAATTTGTTACGATCATGGTCAAACATTAACAAAGAAGCACATATTCAAAGAAGGGTGTCTCTTTCTAGAAAGAAGGCATTAATTTAGAGTGTCACCTCTCTTGGAGCAATCAAGTCATTTCACAAGAAGACATGAGAATTGTTCAACGATATAAGAGTGGAAATTTTACATTATGGGGGGAATAATAACCAATGTTACATTCCCATTTGAACCATCCTTAGTGGGGAGATGATTCATAGGGGAGATGATTCAAAGGGGAGATGTGTCTCAAATAATCTGAGAAGGTATTTTCTGATTTGATGTATATGTACCTTCATTGAAGTAACGTGTGTCAAGGATGTTGATGCACAGATACGAATTTATTATCCTTGAATATTACATTTATCTACTCATTGTAGTATCTCTCTCATCTGTATTTCTATATGTACTATAAGAGCTATTTGCCTTGATCTATTTCGGGGATGCTCTTGCGGGAAAAGAAGATTGATATCAGATTTAGAGGGAGTCTGACACTCAGAGGTAACTTTGGACAAGGAGCTCAAAAGATTGATATCAAATTCAGATGGAGTCTGACAGGTTATCTTAAGCAATCTTGGATGAAAAGATCAATGGATTGATATCTGCTCAATGAGTTCTTCTTTGTGAGAGAAGTTTGAGGTGAAATCCCTTGTTTCCACCCTCTACGTTGAGGCATAGTGGATATCATGTGTGTGACTCCATATTTTTAATGGGCTTGCCCCTGTGCACATCATGAGGAAGTGACGACTTCAAAATGATTATCACTTGTATTTGTAAAAGTTATCAGAAGGTGATGATCTTACAATAACTTGACCTTCTATTGTGATAAACATCTTATGATGTCTGAAACAGATCATGATAGATTATTTCTTGCATGGTGGATTAAGTTCATTAAACATACCATGACCTTCTATTGTTTTGGACATCTTATGATGTCTGAGATAGATCATGATAGATTATATCTTGCATGGTGGATTAAGTTCCTTAAACAAACCATGGCCTTCTATTATGATGGGCATCTTATGATGTCTGAGACAGATCATGATAGATTATATCTTGCATGGTGGATTAAGTTCCTTAAACAGACCATGAATATTCAGGTGGTAAGTATCATTGAGGATACATGTGCACTTTACCTATGGACATTTTTTGAGTACTTGGTGAATATCATGCGACTTGATATTCTAAGGCCATTAATCTGAGTACATGGTGAATAGCATGTGACTTGATATTTTGTGGCCATTACTCTTGATATCATGAAATGATATCTAATGGTGAATATCTTCTGATCAAAGATATTCTTAAACATGCCATTCTTGATATTACGCTGAGGTAATATCATATCTCGTGTTTATCCTCCCTAGCTAAGAGGGAGTGTTGATGTTTTGTAGATTTTGTCTGATAAATCCTATGAGAGTATTGTATATATATATATATATATA
>MU226880.1:64058-99648 GCA_018584345.1 Thuja plicata | reverse complement strand
TTCAGACATGCTTCAGAGATGCTTCTTGCTCTCTTCTTGTTCCTCTCTCTGGGACATCTTTTGCTTTATGTTTTGGGTACCTGATCAGGCCTAGTTGCCGGGACCCTTCTTTCCTGCTTTCTGCAGTTGTTTAGCATTTTTGCTTCTCCCTAAGTTACACTTAAGGGGGGGTGTTAGAGTAATTTAGCAATTGCTCTTTAGTGCTTAATTTTCACTTAGGCAGTTTCTTTAGTCTTAGGAAAGTTTCTATTTCCTGATCTTCCCTTGAGTTTGGCCATGCAATTCCTAAATTCCTTAAAATCAACATGACCAAGATCAATATTTATGATCTCATGGTGGTCATTTCCCAACTCGAATGACTTCGCATATCCCCATAACATGTACTTCATTAAGTTTACAATTGGCATATCTTCTTCTACACAATGGGAAAAACTGAATACCATTCAAGAATTTATTAAACTACCTAAGATAGAATTGAAAATAAGCTAACAAATTGCATCATCAGAGTTGCATATTGAAGAAAAACCTTCAAAAATTATCCCTCTGAGCACCTGAGCATGAGATCTTGAAAGAAAAACAATACATTCGAGGTTTCAGGAATCCCCTACTCAGATGCCTTTTTGATGATTAGGGATATGGGTTTCCCTCACAAAAGCACATAACCCTTTATTGGAGCTTGATAATTTTAAGGATCAAGGTGTTGGCATCCCCAATCCATTTTGTGTGTCAAGGATGTTGACATTGACATCCCTGATACGCCCTTCGTCCAAGACCTAAAGGCCTTCAGAGGTGAAGTGTAATTTTTTAGGGTTTCAGGGATCAGAGATCCCTTAAACCTTCAAGATTACAAGTTCCTCTAAACTCCCGACCGCCAAAAGATCAATGTCTTTTAGGGATAGGGGATCCTTAAACCATTAGGTAAACAAATCTGACATTATTTTTAAAGATTTCCAACTTAAGCCTTGCATAGTTTGTGAGTTCGTAACCCAATGTTATATGGTAGTTATGTCATTTTATCATAAACAACCTAGATAAAGAAAACTTCACAAGTTCATCGCATGGTTTTGATGCTTATTGAAATGTGAAACCCTTAAATCTAAGAACTCGATAGAGAATAAAACAAACCTAAACTAAAACATAGACCATAACCACAAACAATAAAGACAACAAAACAAACTGTAAGCCAAACAAGAACGAGGGAAAACCAAATTAGAAACCGAAATGACAGGTAGTGAAAGCCACAAAACACACCAAAATGGGATAGAAAAGGAATATAAATAGAGAATCATGAGGAAAACCTACCCCCAACATCTAGGGGTTTGCAATCCACCAAATTCTTAGATGCACAGACATGCAAACACAAACACAAAACACACACTAGGCGCTAGGGCACACAAAGCTCAAAACTTGCTCAAAGAAATTCTTAGATCGTCAAAATCAAGGTGTTAAAATGAGGGGGATATCCCTTTATTTATAAATGTCAAGTCAGGTGATGCCAACAAAGTGTCGCTTGATTAGGGAGGGTTACAAGAATGTTTAGAGGCATTTCAGGGCATAAAGCCTTATAGAGTTAGGGGTGGTCAAGTCACCACGACACCCCCAGACCTTTGAAAGTATGATCCCTTATATAGACAATGAGAAACATTAAAAATTTTAGGGCTTTAAAGGTGTCAAGTTACCACGACATCTACGGAACAGCAGAATGTTGTAATGTCGAACAAAGACAAATGGCTAAAAAAGGGAGAGGGCCTTGTTGATCAAGGTTTCAGAGTTTTGGGGTTTAAACTGACATTCAAGTTCTTGGACTTCCCAAAATTTGAAAGCCCAACAAGACACGAAAGAGGGAGAAAAGCACAAGACAAAGACAAAGAAAAAGAAGGAAAAGAATTAAGGAAAAAGGTAATCCCTACTTGGTCCACTAATCAAATGGGATGTGATTTGTGAGGCACAATAGGAACCAAAGGAAAAGAACCCATTTTAGAGTCCATGAAGAACAATGAGAATATACAGGGGCAAAGATACCCCAAGTAAACATTTCCATATCTCAAGCTCCCATTTTCGAGATAATCTTTGGCAACACTAATATTTGCCTCGTCATGTAGATCATCGACTCCTTCATATGCAACATCGTCAGAGAAGTTATCACTCGTCACCAAAACCCTAGTGCTCTCGCTCGAATCCATATTTGCAACATGATTTTTGTAACTATTAAAAGGCATTGAGTTCAAAAGCAAAGTCCATGTTGTAAGCACCTAGATTCTTATAATCTTTTTCTAAAACTTATTCCTAATCTATAGATTTAGAGCTATTTAGCCACTACTGTAGGTTTCTAGAGTAAAATATTGAGCAATGTGCATGTATTTATTATTTGAATGTTATTTCTATTATGTATAATAAATTTGACTTTTAAGACAATGTTTTAATCATTAAAAAGTGTAAGAAGTGGTATAAGCTTGGATATCATAAACAATATAATATGTAAAAGGAGTGGATGATAATTCAATCCATGTATTTAATAAACTTTCGTAAAAAATATAAGTACTCTTTAAAAATTAGGTTTGAGTATAGATTATAAGAAAACCATTAGGGAGTGACAATGATGAGATTCAAACATTTGTGTTTACAATGCAACACATGCATGTGAGCCACATTGACAAAGTTCAAAGGTTTGACCTTTGGATTATATATAGGTTCACCAAGAACTTGATTATTGTACAAAAGAAGCCAGACAAGGAGCAACATGATTTTTATTAGTCATTCTCTATAACTTTTTTCTAATCTATTAGGTTTATGTAAATGAGCTATTCTGTCACTACCAACCAATTTGTCCTTGTTTATAAGTTTCTAGGGTAAATTTTCAAGTAATGTGTATGTATTTATTATTTGGATGTTTATTTATGTTATACATAGTTAATGCACAATTAAACTCAAATATAAGATAATGCTTCAATCATTAAATAAAGAAGTGCTAAAGGAGTATAGATTTGAATACTATCTATAATATAATACACAATAGTAGTGGGCCCCAATTTAAACCGTGTATCTAATAAAATTTAAAAAATAAATCATAACAACTCTTTAAAAATTAGGTTGGAATATAGACAATAACAAAACATTTGACAAGAAATTTGTCTATATAATCAAATGCTTAATTAAATGTTAGTGTGAACAAGTTATTAGCACCAACGTTTGTTCGAAGTGACAAGTATACACAATTACCTTTGACTTTCAGCGTGCTAAACATTGGTAAGTTGCTTACTCTTAATACAACATAAATTAAAGAAAATTGAGCCAATATCATCTAATTAGTTGTCTTCATATTGCCATCTTGAACTAAAAGATATGTTATTTAAACCAACTACCCAATTGTATACCAACTTGTCAAAATGAACTACCATTATATTATGTATTACAAAATAAAATTATATTAGTACTAATGTTGTAATATTATTTCAATATTACAATAGTTTACAACAATTTTACTTGTTAGTTGTTTGAAAAGAAAGCAAGTGCTACGTAGCGGGCAATACTTACCATTTATACTATTGTAATTGAATTATTAAAATAGTACTTACTATTGTTATTACATAATCTTATCCCTTGCTAACAAGAGATGAGATTTTATGGCAGAATTTGAAGACAAGATGGATTAAAGCGAACTTCAATGGGGCATCTCGAGGAAACCCTAGGCCAAGTGGCATGGGTTGTCTAGTGTAGGATTATATAGGAACGATTTTAGTAGAGAAATCAAAATTTATAGGGGAAGCAACAAACAATATCATGTAATTCAGAGCGTCTCTCTTGGAACTAATTTGTGGATGGGACATTAAAGCCGAGTGAATTCACCTTGAAGGGGACTCATTAATAAAGATTAATGTCACTCGTCAGAATTTAGCTCCCAATTGAAAGTGTGACATGTGGTTAAAGTTGATTCAAGAAATGATAGTAAGGTTTAATGAATTCAAGGTCTCTCATATTTATAGAGAGGGCAATTCTATTGTTGATGAATTGGCCAAGAAAAACATCTAAAATAACAAGGTGTTAAAGAAATAGATGATATCATATGCTAGGAAGGATCATGGCAAGCAAAATATAGTAACAACACATTCGATGATGAAGGTGTTGGTTTCACCAATGTCGAGCAAGCATGACTAGACATGATTAATGACTGCTACATATGCATCAATAGCTATACTAAACAGATGTGGGAATGTGCAGAAACAATTGGAAAGAATTACGATACAAGGTGGCAAATGATTTGGGTCTGTTAGCCAATCCTCTACCCAACACACCGCATTATTGGAAACATGCTTGATGGGGGCATAATTGATCATATTTCATCACCCTTGAAATATTGCAGATTTGGTGGATATGATGGGACGAAAAATGCAAATTACATGATTTTTATCCCAAAAAAAAAAAAGAGAAATATGCATGTGAAAAGACTATTTATCAATAGGGGCGATGGGTAACGACTCACAACTGCTACTGCGAGTATAGTTAGATATAAGTCAATCATGGAAACCCCAGTTAATTGTATCTCCAAAAAGCATCAAATGTCTTTTTTGGGGAGATTTGTAAGAAGCAGCTAAAGAAATTTTTTCTTTCAGGGCATATACTAGTAATACCAGTAATGCATGTTGTCGAAGCTATTCTAGGAGATGAATTTTTAGAGGCCAAGCATAGGTATCAGGTGAATATTGATATTTCTGTTATGTTTTGTAATGTCCCCATTCTTGGGTCATTCCCACTAATGAAAAATATAACATGTTATGGACAAGAAATAGGAGAATAAAGATATTCAGAAAACTGCGAAGTCTTATGCATAAGACGCTTTTCTCAATTATCTTAGAAGGAATAAATATCAGAGGATCATAAACAATAAGGAGAGCATCTCCATTTATGAGACAGTCCATCATCAGAGCTTTCAGTACGATTGCAGAAATAAATGAAGTGATATAAATCCATAGAAAGAAATCATTATTGTATCGATTAATCCCAAATTGGCATAGTTACACTGCCCTGGAACGGGGGGACAGGTTTTCGGGCAGGGGACAAAGGGGCTTCAATTTGAGGATGGTGGGATGGTGGCGGGGGACTGGGGTGTATATACTATATACTATACATATGGTACTTAAAATGTTAGTTATGAGAAGATGTATAACAATATAAGATATAAAGATGTAAAACAGTAAAATAGTAAATTAGAATTACTGAATACTTGAACATTGAACAATAAATATTAAAATTTTAAATGCTTGAATCAGCAAATGGAAGAGTTCTAACTTCAATTATATAAATAATAATAGTCATAGATATCAAAAGTATGAGTATCTCATCATAAAGATGATTGCATTCAATAGCAACTAGCATGATATGATATTCAATCTTCATATATCAAAACAAGTACAAACTACAAAATCAAAATGTCAAGGCCCAAAATGTAGTGAAAGAGGTTACAAAATGACCAATGAAATATTAATAAAAAGATTTTTTTTAAAGTCACTCTTTTTTTTCGCTGTGGTGCGTCCCCTTGAGAGGTCAACAGACGTGTTGCCGTCCCCTGCCCCCTTTGGGATGCCGAGACGTCCTTGCATCTTTGCCAGAATGGCAGCGGATGGGTGGCACTGCCAGAAACGCCAGAACAACGTCCCCCATCCCCGGTGCGTCCCCAACTCGGAGATGTTGAGGATTTTGGAGGGGGGGGGACACATCCTTGAGGTACACTACGAAATTAGTCTTCAATATCAATCAAAAGGAGTACTTGGCTCATCGATCCATAGTCAATAAGCAAAGGATTACTATCAAGTGATAGAAGAAGCATTAATTGAGCATCAAGGTCATAGAGTATTATCGCTGGGATTTAATAGAGAACCATTATCAGTAATAAAATGGTTTGATCGACTAGGACAAGAATATGACAGGGAAAGATAACATCAATTGAGTACAAGGTAATTATCGTGGGAAGAAGTGAAATCCCTTAAACATCTTGGAGATGTCGACTTATATCAAGGTATGAAGATCAAATATGATCATAAGAATATTGGCTAAGGCACGGGCAAATAGCGATTACACATTTGTGGAAGTAAGCGATTAATATAACACTAAATAGTATTGATTCAATAGATGATGGTAGATCAACATTCAAACCAATACAAGCATAGTTAATTAAGAGTGTTAAGTGAATATTGCATGTCGGCGACCCCGGAATTGGCGAATATTTTTCACATATTGGATTGACCCTATCGCTTGACATTTATTGATATTGGGTCCAAAGCTCGGGCTCATCGCCCATCGGTTTATTTAATTTTTCCATTTCTTACACATTATCGCCAATGGAATATAAATTTTGGTTCCCATAAATTTACAACATTCGCCTATAATTTCTAAGTGACCCCAAATCAACGGCCTATATTCGCCTGGCATTTTATGGACGCATGTCTCTAACCGACGTAATTTAGCCAACTTTATTAATCATGGGAAGGTATTGGACGACCCATAATCGCCTCGAAAATAACAAAAGACATGTTATAATTACGCGGGCTTGCCCAAATATTTGTATACCTAATACATCCCGCCAAATTTTCTTAATAAGAATTAGTATAAAAATATTCTGATATCTCTATATTTGATCGTAGCGAAATTTCAAAAATTTTAGACTATTGAGTGGAGCTGTATACTCAATATTGCATTGGCGAGTCGTGACTGCATTGCTGCATTTTAGTTTGAGGCTATTCTATGACTGTGATTCAAGTTCATTTACATTATTTCAGAATCGGTTTGCAGAAATGGGGTTTCTTTTCCCTTTCGGCCTGAAATACACCGCACACTGTTGATCTGTGCTCATCCAACGGTCTCTGGCACTGTCGCACTATCGCGGGTCCCATTAACTTTTGGCTTGTCATTTGATGTGACTAGGACATGTGTGAGTGTCACTTAATCGTTTTAAATTACAACTTTAGCTTATTAGTTATTACATTTAATAAATGTTATTAAATGTTTAGTTTTACAGAGTAATCGGATTTAGATTTTAATTCAATTATTTCTATCTTATAATCACACATCAATATGACACATTGGCAAATTAAAAATAGAAACTTTCTCTGGACTGATAAATAAACTTAATCGTTTTAAAAATTCAGAATCTCAGTCTTTAGATTTAAAAAATGGAAGTACTAATCCATCGCTTAAGCATATACTTAAATGTCTAATACACAGGTAAAGAAACTAATTAAAATATTGTAATCACATAGAAGTCTAAGAATCATTTTTTGTACCCATAAAAAGAAATTTGAAATGAACTTGGAATTTTTTTTATTTTTTTTCAAAAAATTACATCGTACAGTAAAATAAGAAACCTACTAGGCAACTTCTTATCGGTATATAAAAAAAGTGTAACTTTGCATGTCCATTGTCAAAAAACTAGGGTAACGGGAATGGGTAAACTAGGGAATCAGGGATCTTCATCTTCCCTTTCGTCTGAGTAGAATTTTCCAAAGAGGATAATCTCTGAGAATTCGTCAAGCCATGTGTAGTCCGACTCGTCAAATTCATCAAGGTAAAACCATTTCTGGAGAAAATCTCTCCCAAGCCGTGCCCATTTCCCGTGTCGCGTTAGTTGCTCATCATTGAGGTTCAACAGAAAGGGTTGTCTGGCTACATTTCTGCCCGGCACCAACAACTTGTGTATATCTATTGGCCAAGGGATCCCCACCCCTAATTCCGCAAAAATAGCAACATTGACATCGTCCTTCAAGAATTTCTCTTTAAAAACCTTCCTCAACAACATCAGCATATCCACCTTCTGTCCTCCGAGGTCGAGGAGAGACGTGAAAAATTGGGACGTAATGTCCATGTAGACGTGGTATTTGTCGACATTCTCAAGGAACTCTCGACCCAATAACATCAACACAACCAAATTTATAAAAGTGTCGCCACCAACCTCCCTACAAACGGAAGTGAGGATTTCTTTCGAGACATTGCCCAAAAAGGACCTCTGGTCATCTGGGGATGTGCATCTCAAACATATTGGTGTATCCATCTTTAATTCTCGAAAGCCTAAAGACCTAAAAACCTAAACTTTAAAACCAGAGGCACAATTTCTACCACCGACAGCTCTAACTCTTAATCTACCAAAAGCAAAATGAAGAAGAAAGAAACTAGATTCTCTTTAAATAGACCCGACCCCTTGATTGATAGTAGTGATCACAAATATTTAGCAATTAATAATTATTCTTTCTTTAATCGTATTTAATGCAATTTCCATAAATGCATTATGCGTGTGAGAGATTTAAATCGAGTGTCCTTAATCTTTCATATCTAAATGTAAATCTTTCCAATAAATGCATGCATACTATTGACAATTAAAGATGGTAGTTAAAGAATGTTACTGACAAGACATTTATTTCTTTTCGAGTTACGAGTTACAAGTTGCAGTTGCACTATCCGCCGTCCACGTCAAAAAATAACCAGTAGTAATCAACAATCATGGTTACAGTGTACTTTTTAATGCTTGATACGTGTCATCATTCCGGTGACTTCCTGCAGAAGTCGGTTTCCTTCCGAAATTCGGTCTGAAATTAAATTTCAACCATTGATCTAGGATGATCAAATGGACTCAAATAATACATTTAACAATACGTAATTAGGTTATGTGTCCAATGTGTGATCAATTATATTCGCAACAAATAAAAGTGATATTCGCTGCACGTTGCATTAATTACAATGTTACGTGTCATTATTCGGGTGACTTCTTAGAAAACTTTGTTTCCTTAACAAAATTGGGCCGAAATTAAACTTCAGCCATTGATCTACGATAATCAAACGGTCTCAAATAAGACATTTAATATTAGTTGGTGTTGGCCCACATGACGCATTGACGAGTCCCATCTTTTGAGAATCGCCAAATAAAATATTTATTTTTCCCATAATTAACGATAGATTAGCCAATAAAATAAATATATTTTCAAACGACACATAAAAATAGCTAGTACAAATATTTTTTTTACCTTCATAAGAAAATAATTTGCCTCATATATTATATATTTTCCCCCACATTAATTTATAATTCACCACGATTTTATGGAATTTTCATTCGATAGGGAAAAAATCGCCTACGCCTTTATATTATTTTCCTAATTTGAAAAAAAACTTCGCCACCATCAATAAAATTTTGCCCCTAAATTAATGCACGATTCGCCAGGATTTTACACTTTTTCCTAGGAGGGGGTTTCTTAAAGTAATCCCTAGTTGGTGTATGTTAATTCTAACTTATTGTACGCTACCTGTTAAGTTCAGTTTTGACGTGACTTCAAGTTCTATTTCGTAATTTGTGGATCACCATTTCTTCCTTCGGTGAACATAAGTCTAAGGCCAGTTTGTTGTCCGTGTTAGAGATAACTGAGGCTATCTTAACCGTATTTTGTTGTTTCTATACGGTGATTTGTTATTGTATAACGATGCATTGATATGTTGATTGTACATGGACAATGAATAATAAATTTTTTATTCTCAGCAACCCTGTTTTTGTTCTGTTATATTTTACAAGCTCTAATTTTTTTTTCCTTCTTCTTTATAGCTAGATCTTTTATGCAACTTTAGTTGTAAAATTCTACATGGTATCATAGCTAAGGCTGCTAGAAGGAAGAAGTATAGCAATCATTTTGTAGGTATTAAAATCAGAGCTATTTGAGAATGAATTTTTTCATTGTCTTGGGGGTGTGCTTTTGAAACTTTATTCTCAGTTCATGAATGCAGAAAATAAGTTAATAAGCACACCCCAAGACAATGAAATAATAAATGATACAAATCCAAAATTTATATTTTTGGAAAGGTATTTGAGTTACCTTTCATTTTCCATTGGTTTGAATTAATTTTGTTTGGATTTGCAAAAGTTATGGTGATTTTAGTGAAGACTGGTCAGAACCTGATTTTTATGAAATTTGACTGATGTTTTTATTGGTATATGCACATATGACATGATACAGATCCAAAATTTATATTTCTAGAAAGGTATTTGAGTTAGCTTTCATTTTCCATTGGTTTGAATTAATTTCGTTTGGATTTGTAAAATTTATGATCGATTTAGTGCAGACTGGTCAGAACCTGATTTTTATGACAACAGGTTTTTGATTATCAAATGATGTATTATCTTTGACTAACCTGATTTTCTAACACGTGGGGTTGAAAAGTTGTGTTTTTTTTGATGGATTTTTATAACAGTGGGTTTCATGTGCAAGAATAGGTAAGTTTTTCATAACAGTGGTTTGCAGGACGTTGACAAAGAAGACTAAAAATAAAGACTACTAACGAATCGTCTTGCAGGTTGCCTTGATCGATTGAATGCTAAACATTGTGCTTGCATTTTATTTTTGTTTTATTAAAATAGGAACACACATGCAAGAATTTAAAAATGAACTTCTATCTGGTTTTAGGGATGTCAATAATGTGAGGAAACTATGCTCTCTCCCTTTTGGGATGATTAGAAATCCATAAATATTATTGTCATTTTCTTATTGTGTTTGAAGTGTCTTCTAAGTTTTTGTAATTCCAAGGAATTGCATGGACATATCTCTCCCCCCACGTTCACAGATCTTGGGTGAAAGAGAAATCCATACAAATCCTTTAGCGTGGCTACCTCCCAAGAGCTTTAACAGAGCCGGTGAGAGTGGATTGCCAACCGGTAACAGGCTAAAGCCAAGCCCTTCCAAACTGGTATATAAAAAATGTCATTGTGATTAATCTCACAATGAACATGTGTTGATTGCATTATAGCGGGAAGAAGATATCCCTCAGTACCCTTGTGGTGCGCTAAAACCTATAGAACATAACTTTTGTAGGCTGGGAGGCCTCCATAACAGAGCTAATTTGTCGCATGTATAACCACCTAAACGGATGCCTTGACTAAAGAACTTTGTTGTAGAATCCAAAAATCCTCTATCTGTTGGCACGGAAGGTCAGAGACCGACTAAGACATCCGACATTTTCACGGATCTTAGAAGAGACAATGGTCCCTTGGGAAGTGATTACCCTTGGGATTTGAAGCTTGGTGTGCCTGAGAAGTGAGTGCACTGTAAGGAGGAGACTATGCCCCCAAGCTTCTAAGTTGTTCGCTATGAGTAGGCATGGCTGAACTTTGATTCAAGTGGGAATTCAACATATATTTCCCTAGCTTACCTAGGTTGTGGTGTGACTATTATTTTTACAACAAACCAATCTGCTTGATGTGTCTTGCGTGAGTGAAACATCAAAACATACACCAAACATCAAAGCAAACGTCAAAATGATCAACAACTCAAAATATGCACTCTTAAGTGTTAAACTGTCATCTTGCTTGATTTTCTATCCTGTCATTTCCAGTCTTCCTCGGTCGATCCAGGTCAGATTGAGTCACTTACCCCGCTGTTAGAAGTCTGTTTTCACTTTGGATTCTTGCATTCTGACCTCTTGACCTAGTAATCTTTGATTTCATGAGTGAATTCTCTTGGAGTTGGTGAGCTCGAAACCGTCCTTGTTGAGAAGATAAACCATTGGATCCTTTGATAAAACGCTTGGAGAGTTTTAGTAATCTCTTGTCCATTCACTTCCATACAAATTCAAATTCAAACAATATAACTTGGGTAAATCATCCTCCTGATCCATATGTGTTAGGGTATTCACCCATTTAGTGGGCACCTTTGTGGCAGTGTTGGTTTATGCCTCTTGAAAAATTCTATCTTATCACCTCTCTTTTGGACAAGTGAGTACTTTTACTATCTTGGTTTGGTACCAACATTTCTTAGGGTCATCCTATCACCTAGTACATTTTATTTCATGCCAGTTATAAAAAGATATCAATTAGATCAAGGAAAACGACCTCAAGTAGTCTTTAACCAATTACCCTTAGTTCAAACTCACCAAAAATGTAACGGAAAAGAACCTGTATTTGATCAATCACCCAGGAACAACTCAGAAGTTTGGTTTGATTCCAAGAGTAACCTTAGTGAGTCGAGTACACCCTTAGCATCTTCTCGCTCAGATATGGATATGAGTTACACAATGAATTGACGAGAGAGGGGAGAAATGGATAAATGCCTTGATGACATATTTGTAAAACATAGCGATACCATTTCGTTTGGCAGTTCCTCTCGTGAAAATTGACCAGTCTCACCCCTTATCTCAACTAGATATCTGGATGCACACCAAAGGGCTGAAAGAGGTAAGAGGCAAGCCTATCAAGAAGAACAATCACAACATGAAAACCAAGATGATGAACCTTATGACACTCGTGTGAATGCAACATACAACAATGAATTGTTTACACTTTCAAGACCAAGCTCACCGCTCAAAACATCTTCAAGATACACGAGTGAAAGACTTAAGAAAATTGAGTGTGAAATGAAAGCATTCCTAGACGAACAAGCTGAAAAGGAAGAGCAATTTAGACTCCTAGAGTTGGATAGACAAAACTTGTTGGAGATAGAAAGGAAATCCTTCCAGGAAGAGCAAGATATACTCTTGGCTCAACAACTTAATGATCAATTTAACAACATGCGTGTTGGTGGTGGAAACAACTCTCCTCCATCCACCCCTTCTAAGACTCCATGAAGTGGAAGACATTCAAGAACACCGTCACGATCTCCTAGCCCTAGAGGAAGAAGGGCTTCAAGACATGATCATTATAGGAGATGAACACCTCTTAGGAACTCAAGACAACCTTCACAATAGGCTCACCATGGTTCACAATATGGGGGTAGTAGCTCAAGTTTTGACCTCAACTCCCAAGACTTCATGAAGATAAAAAAAGAACCACTCTTCTAGTAGTATGTAGAGAGATACTTAGAGAAAAACAAATACAAGTTCCTAGAAAGTTTAATCAACAAGGGCGCTAGAGTCCCCTACAACTTTGATGTGGACAAGAAGATTAAGAAGCAAGGTCCATCTCAAGAAGAAGAGATCAAACAAATTAAGAGTATGATGGAAAATATGTTGGCACACAAGAGTTCATTCTCACTTGATTCAATTTGTTCTAATCCTTTTGACAAAAGTGTTAGCATGAAAGACTTCCCTAGAAAGGTTGAGATCCCTCAATATGACAAGTATGATGGGAATGGAGATCCACATGATCACGTGCGTCAATTTTATGCCATGAGTTTTAAGTTCCATCAAGATGACTCGTACCTCATGAGATTGTTCCCAAGGAGTCTTAAGGGTCAAGCGATGGAATGGTTCACCAACATGACTCCCCCCGTTAAGACTTTCAAAGAGCTCGTCCATAGATTTGTCCAAAACTTTGCATACAACCTTTCAAGATCTATCACCATGTTGGACTTATGCAACTTAAAGCAAAATCAAGGGGAATCCTTTGTTACTTTCTTGCAAAGGTGGCGATGACAATGCTCTCACTACTCTAGGACCATCCCTAAAAATGAGAAGATTGACATCCTTGTTAGCAACTTGATTCCTGAGATGCGGTATGAAGTTAGGAAGATGGTTTTTGGTTCCTTTGATACCATGGCTAAAACCGCATGTAGGATTGAGGATGTTTTGAAAGAACAAGGAATTCTGACCAAACATGGAAACAACAACAACAATGGTCAAAATAAAAACAACCCTAACAAGGATAAAGGAAAGAACTCACATTGGAATAGGAACAAACAAGTGGTCAATGATGGAGTTGTGGACTCCTCCCAACCCAAAGATTAAGCTGTGCTCCACTTGTCTAGTGATGTTCAAGCTATGAAACTCAATACATCTAATCAACAAGAGAACAAGCCAAGATACCAAGATAGGCCTAAGAAAGAGAGACGTCAGTTTTAAAAACTTGGTGATTCATATGAGGATGTCTTGAAAACACTCATTGCCAACAACCTTGCGCATCCTCAAGATCCCACAAAGCATTATATGCCTGATGTTAAGCCACATTGGTGGGATGAGAAAGCCTTTTGCAAGTTTCACAATGGCATTGGACATGATATTGAAAACTGTTGGAAATTCAAACATATCATCAAAGATCTCATTGAGAATGGGAAACTTAACGTAGATGGACTGAACACCAATTCCGATCATAAGGCATTCAAAGAACCTTTTCCCAAGTATGAGAAGGGGGAAACCTCTAAACCTAAGAATGGCAAGGCTGAGGTCAATTACACTTACACAAATGTAGAGAATGTTGTCAACATGCTTGAAGTTGTAGAATAGAATGTTAACATGATGAGGGATAAATATCCCTATGGTTATGATCTAGACATGGACTCCTCTCCTATCTTTGATGAAGAACCCATCGTAGTGCTAAGGGGTCCTAACTCTAGAGTGCCATCTCAAACTCTCAATGCTGTCACATGAAGTCAAGGTCCTGTTGTCATTAGAGGACCCAGTTCAAGTCAACCAAGTAAACCAAAGCAAGTGGCATCCAAGAATGTCACCTCAAAACCAGCAGTCAATCCTAAGTTGAGCTATAATCTTGTCGATTAGTTGCAAAGAACCCCAGCTCAGATTTTGATCTTTGAGCTCTTAAATTTGTCCCCGAGACACAAGCAAGTCCCTGAGGATGCTTTGCGTGCAACGAACGTCCCCAACAACTTAGACATTGATCAATTCCAGAACATGGTTAACCATATTGTTAGCCCTCATTATCTTACTTTTTCAGAGGATGATGATAAATATTTGAGCCACCCACACAATTTTTCTCTTTATATTGAGGTCATGATCCATAAAACCCATGTTAGGTGCATGTTGATAGATGGGGGTGCTGGGCTTAATATTTGTTCCTTTAGTCTTTTGAAAAAATTGGGTTATTCTGGACAAGTCATATATACCAGGAAAAAGGTCACCATAAAATCCTATGATGAGGTGGAAAGAATTTCCAAGGGGTTGGCCGTCCTTCCTGTTAGGATTGGCCCTATTGAAAAGGATATTTTATTCCAAATAGTTGACGCTGGCTCCCTTGCGTACAATATCTTACTCGACATATCATGGATTCATGATATGCAAGCAGTGCCATCTACCTATCATCAGTGTGTTAAGTTCCCTCACAATGGAATAGATATTTGTATACTTGGGGATAACACTTTATCTATTAACTTAGTTTCAGCGGGTGCTCATTTTCCCCTCAATAGAGAAGCTGAAGACTTTGATGCAACCTTAGCTGAATGTAAAGACAAGTTCAAGTCAGTAGACCTTGGCATGAGGGGGGTATCAAATCAACTCCCTCACAACACTACCAGTTTCACCTTGGTATTATGGCAATCCTTCACAAGAAATGAAACCTTCCTCTTCAGCTATGACTTTATTTGGCACGTTTGTAGATTCCTCAATGCCTATTCAAGAAGAGAAAGAAGAGACGGTTGTTAGAGACTGGATTTATAGAGAAGAGAAATACATGCACAATGAGAAATTCTCTCCCTCTCCTTAGTCTTATGGAAGAGGGTATAATTTTTTCAAATAGATGGGCTATCCTAGACATGGCCCCTTAGTCACAGATTGGATGCTAGAGCCAAACCCCTAGATCATAATCTTTTTGGATGCAAGTCTAAGAAGATGGTTGGCCTAGGATTTGCGAATCACAACAAGAACACTACTCCTATCCTTGATGAGTTGGATAGTGAAGATGAACCAGAGTACAAACCTAATTTGATTAATCAGCAAGACATGTGTGAATATTGGGTCCCTTCCACTAATCTCCTTTGGGGAGATTCAGATATTCGAGTCACTCATGAGACAGTTGCAACCTTAGAACAAGATGAATCAGATGTAGAAGATCCTTTCAGAGAAAGTCAATGAAAGAATCTTATTCGTTTAATGGAAAGAGAAGGTTTTACCCTTGATGACACTAGAAATTCCATATCAAGATGTCCCAAACCTTCATGGTGTAAACATCCTAGTCAAAGTTTAGAAACAAGTTCATATGAGTATGAATGTGACTCCTTCTCAGAGCCTTCCATAGTTGACATGGATGTTGATGTCATCCACACTTATAGTTCTCAACCCGAGGTAGCCAATGAGTCACATGTAGGATTAGAGGATTTGAACCCACATGTTGCCTTAGTGGATGATTATTCACTTGTTAGGACAAATCTTGATTTGGGTAGCTTAGAAGGATACTTGACAGACTCTGACTCTTCGGTCACCAAAGATGATATCGTTCACATTTACAACCTTGAACTGGTCAATATCGAATTACCTCTTGTTCATCCTAACCTCATTGATTGGTCCCAATGCTATCAAGAACCTGAGCTCTTAAAATTTCAAAATGATTATGAGATAGCCTATTACTTGAATTCCATTGAACCCGTAGTCTCTTCCACCAGTGAACCAGCTACCAGCATGACAGATCCAAACATCAAGTACCTTAGTCACAAAATAAAAAGAAAAGAACATCAAAAGAATAAGAGTTCTGATGGTGAAAACCACTGTGTCGCGGTGTCAGAACCAAAAAAAGTAAAAAGAAATGATGTATCCAAGGGTGAAAACCTCTCTAAGGCACCTAAGGATGAGGTACTTGATCGTCTCCCTAGCTACTTTCAAGATAGATCTTCAGTTCTTATTGAACCAACACAAGTAGTAAATTTGGGTGCAGATGAGGCTCCATAGATAGTACACTTGGCTGAGTCCCTGTCACCACAAGAAAAAGAAGCCTACACTAAGTTCTTACAGAAAAAGAAGATCAACTTTGCATGGACTTATTTAGATATGCTAGGGTTGGACACTAATCTTCTCATGCATCACTTGTCCATAGCTCTAGGTGTCAAACCGGTTAAGCAAAAATTGAGAAAGATGCATCCTCACATAGCTCTCCTAGTCAAAGCAGAATTAGAGAAACTCCTTGGTGTAGGATTCATAAGAGCTATTGCCTATGCTAAATGGATATCAAACATTGTACCAGTTTCCAAACATGAAAAACCCATTCGAGTTTGCATAGATTTTAGATGTTAATAGAGCATGCCCAAAGGATGAATTTCCACTTCCCAATATAGACATGATAGTGGACATGATTGCGGGTTATGAGATTTATTCCTTGATGGATGATTTTTCTAGATACAATAAGATTAAGATAGCTCTTGAAGATCAAGAAAAGACTGCATTCACTTGTGCATGGGGTACCTATTGTTGAAACTTTATGCCTTTTGGATTTAAAAATGTAGGAGACACCTATCAATGAGCTATGACAACCATTTTTCATGACATGATGCATAAGAACATGGAAGATTATGTGGATGACACCTTGGCCGATTCTAAGAAAAGAGACACACACTTAGATGATTTAGAAGTCATTCTAGATCTCATGGAACAATTTCAACTAAGGTTAAATCCTAAAAAGTGTGCATTTAGAGTCACCAATGGAAAACTACTAGGATTCATCATTTCAGCAAGAGGAATAGAGGTAGACCCTGAAAAAGTCTAAGCAATCATAGATATGCCACCTCCTAGAAACATTAGTCAAATGAGGAGTCTTCAAGGACATCTTCAATCTATAAGGAGATTCATTTCACAGTTGGCAGATAGAGCTCAACCTTTCAAAAAGAACTTACACAAAGGAGTCAAATGTGTTTGGAATGAGGATTGTCAAAAGAGCATAGATCAAATCAAGAAATACTTGGCAAATCCTCCCATTTTAATGCCTCCTATCCCAGGAAAACCACTTATTCTATACATTTCAGTGACAAAATCTTCCTTGGGGGCATTACTAGCTCAACTTTATGAACATTGGAAAGAAAGAGAAATATACTAAATTAGCCGCACTCTTGTTTCAAATGAGGTTAACTACACCAGCATTGAGAAAGTTTTCCTTACAGTTATGTTTTCTTCCCAAAATTTTCTATATTACATGCTTGCACACACTATACACCTCATAGAAAAAATAGATCCACTCAAGTATTTACTAGGTAAGGCTGCCCTCACAGGTAGACTTGCTAAATGGATGATGATCCTTTCAGAGTTTGAGATAGAATACATTGAGCGTAAAACAATCAAAGGACAAGCCATAGCAGATCAATTGGATGATTTCCCAATATAAGATAATGCACCTATTCAAGTTGACTTCCCAGATGAACACCTCATGTATATGACTAAAATAACATGGAAGATGTTCTTTGATGGATCCTTTATGCAAAATGGTTCAGGAGCCGGTGTGTTGTTTCTTTCTCCTCATGGGTACACGATTCCTAAGTCTTACAAGTTATTGTTCCCATGTACAAACAACATTGTTGAGTATGAAGCTTTAACAAATGGACTTAAGATGACCATAGAATTGAGAATCACAGAGTTACACATATATGGGGATTCACAACTTATAATCAACCAAGTCAATGATGAATATCAAACAAAAAATGAGAAACTGGCACCTTACAAGAAAATGGTTGATTACTTGAAATGATACTTCACATTTGTCACGTTTCAACAAATCCCTAGAGAAGAAAACAAAGTAGCTCATGCTATGGCTACACTTGCTTCACTTCTTCAATTAGGGTAGCATGAATCTAGATTTGAATTCTTGGTGGAAGAGCTACATCACCCTATCTATGACTCCCAAGAAAGTCATGTCATTTGTACCCTTGTTGGTCGTGAGTCATCTTATTATGGCGCCATTTACTCATACCTTCATGATGGAATTATACCTGAAACCTTTAATCAATCTGAACGTAGGAACCTTACCCAAAATGCCTCTCGCCATTCCCTTATCTCTGGTGATTTGTATAGGAGGGGTCTAGATGGAACACTTCTTAGATGCTTAGAAAAGGAAGAATCTGACCAAGCGTTAGTTGACATCCATGAGGGCATCTGTGGGGGACATTCCAATGGTCTTTCCATGGCCCAAAGGTTGCGTAGGGCGGGGTACTATTGGCCTACGATGCAGATTAATGCAGTAGCTTTTGCAAATTCATGTAAAAAGTGTCAAAAACATGGTAACCTAATACATGCTCCAGGTAGGGAGCTCATTCCTTCTATATCTCATTGGCCATTTCAACATTGGGCCTTTGATCTTGTTGGGCAGATTCATCCCAACTCATCAGGTGGACACAAGTTTATTATCGCTGCTACTAACTAGTTCACTAAATGGGTAGAAGCTGTCCCACTTTCTGTTGCCTCAGGCAAGACAGTCTCTCTATTCATTCTGAACCATATTATTTGTCAATATGGAGTGCCTTCTGAGATTATCACTGACAACAGAGGCCAGTTCAAAAATAAATACCTTACACAACTCTGCAAGAAATTTGAGATTAAACAACATTGGTCCTCCGTTTACTTCCCGCAAGGAAATGGTCAAGCAGAGGCATAAAAAAAACCATTCTTAAAATCCTACATAGAACATTTTGTAAGAGTGGTAGAGATTGGCACTTACAGATAAATCTAGCTTTGTGGGCCTATAGAATGAGTATTTGTACTCCTACTGGGGCTACTCCTTTTGCCCTTACATATGGCGCTGAAGTAGTGTTACCTTTAGAGGTTGAGATTACTTCACTTAGACTTTCCCTCAAAGGTCTAGTTACAGATGAAGACTACCATTCCATGAGACTTCAAGAGTTAGAACTTTTAGATGAGAACCGTCAAGTGTCATTTGACCACATGAGGGTTTATCAAAAGTGCATGTCCAAAGCCTTCAACAAAAAGGTTCACCCTAGATAATTCCAAGTGGGAGATCTTGTCCTACGTGAAAATCCTAAGAATCAACAACATAGAGATCAAAAGGGCAAATTTGAACCTAATTGGCTTGGACCTTACGTCATTACAATAGCTTTTGGGTCAGGTGCTTATTTACTATCTACAATAGAGGGAGAGCAGCTCCCTGATCCTATGAATGTCTTTCACTTGAAGAATTTCCATCCATGATTCCCATTCTGTCTAGGGGCACCCTTTGTACATACTTATTGATCCTGAAAAAATTCAAAAAAATGATATATCGTCAAAAAAATGCTAAAAATTAGAAAATGTCCTAAAAAAATGGTCACCTTAGTGAAAACCTACCAATAGGCGCTTTGATGTATCTCCAAATAAATTATATATTCCAAAAATACAAAAAAAATAAAAAAATAAAAAAAAATAGAAAGAGTTCCTTGGTGAAAACCTGGAAACAAGCACCTTGGTAGCAAAAAATTGCAATAAAATGTAAATGGTGAAAACTTGGAAATGAGTGCTACATGAGGCCTTTTCACCCCTATTTCTTAGAACGTGTCCTCGCCACTTAGCCTTTGTCCATCATGCCTTGGTTTGGAATTGGTCTTTGTCTTTGTCTAGGGGGCATAACTGTGTTAGCTTTGGTCTCTTGGATGTGTTAGTCTTTAGGAAACCTCACAAATCGTGCTTTTCAACACCACCCCAACTATGTTTTTCAACACAACCCTTTCCATGGAGTGTTTTTCAACGCTTTTTGGTTTGGTCTTACCCAGTTTTGTCATGTGATTTTACCTACTTGGAAGCATTCGATCCTTATCCTTGGAACTCAGTATCAGTTAACACACTTAAATTTTTAAACACAACACTTAATGCTTGAGCTATGTCATGATCTTTTCTTTGTGTGTTGACTATTATTGATTTTTGTTGAGTGTCCTTGTCTAATAATTCTCTCTGGTATGCATAGCTAGAGGACTTGGGACATGGGGCATGTTTTTATTTGCTTTCTTCTTGTGGGTGCGGTCTTGAAACTCTAGAGTGTCTCTTGTTGTCCCCTTGAAACACTTAGGAGATTTGAGGCATCATCCTTGATTGTTTTTTGCACAACCATTCTTATGGTCATCCCGACATCTATGCCTTGATGCGAGCGTGATTTTTCTATATAAATTGGGTAAGCTAACATCGAAGTCATCTTGACATTTATGTCTTTGATGCTTATGTTAGAATCTTTCCACATTACAATCTGATATAAATCACATTCATATCTTCATAGTTGCACTGGTTACTAGTAATGATTGTGTGATTTTTCGATGTCCGTTAATAATGGCCCAATGATGAAAATAAGTTCCTTAACATTTTCTAATGAATGATGAACACAAAATCCTATATTATAGTTGCTCTATTGCAAGTACACCTTTGCATTTTCATGTAGCTTTCATTGTTAGACTTCATGTTAATTTGCATTTTTAGGCTGTATTATGAGTTTGAGAGGGTTTTCCTTCATCTTTCTTGTGGACTTTTAATCAACTGTGGTCATGTTTTGATCTTCATTTCCTTATCTTATTTCGTGATCTCAATCAAAATTTTCTATCTTAAATAGTTGATTGACTTTGGGGCATTCTCTCTCTTAAGGCCAATTCTCTTTCTTCTCTCCATTTCTTTCCACCTCTTCCAAACTTCTATCTTTCATTCGCTTTCAACCCACTTCTTTTCTTCTAATTCAACCTTGGGGAATAATCTTTTGTGCTTGATGATCTAACTTGGTTTTGTGATCCTTATATCTTTCATCTTACATCAAGAACCTTATCTTTAGTTCGATTTGATCAAATTTATCAATTTGCTATTTCTCCTCTATCTCATTTCGATTTCGATCATGAGGGGGTAGTACCTATCAAACTTCAATCCTTGATTCAACTTTATCAATCCTATCAATTGCTCCGCTTGGGGCAACCTTGCTTGAGATTCTTATCTTGGACGTGTCAATTACCTATTTACAGGGGTGTTGACCTTATCTTTTTCAAACAACTTATCTTTATCCTAATGTGTTCCCATCCATTGATCACACGTCTGAGTTATTTTGTGATCCCAAATCGATCTCACACTTCAACTACATTCTTTGACTACATGTGTTCCCATAAAGATCACAGATTAGTCAAAGAGGGGCAAATGTATGCACCCTAAAATGGTCGCCTAGATTATGGGCCCCCATTCTTTAATTTATCAAATGACGGAATCAAATTATCAATTTCCTGAATCAATGCGTTGCAATATTTTCAATTCAAATCAATTTCCTTGATCAAATCGTAATTAATTCAATTATTTCAATATTTCCTAAGGTTTGATCATTTTATCCATAATCTTATTTAATTAAAAGAAAACATCCCTTTTAATTAAATAAAATAATCTTATTTAATTAAAAGAAAATATCCCTTTTAATTATATAAAATAATCTTATTTGATTAAAAGAAAACATCCCTTTTAATTAAATAGAATAATCTTATTTAATTAAAACAAAACATCCCTTTTAAATAAATAAAATAATTTTATTTAATTAAAAGAAAACATCCCTTTTAATTAAATAAAATAATCTTATTTAATTAAAAGAAAATCCCTCTTTTAATTAAATAAATAAAATCCTCACCTAAATCTCTTTTTGTGATGAAAAAAGGAAATAAATCAAATAAAAATAAATAAAAAATTCCTTTTTTTCTCTACACTTTGAATGAACATTTTTCTAAGTGGTGGGCTTTTTCCTCTTACTTGCCTTTTTAGGGATTTATCCCACATTGCTTTTGAGGATGCATTCCTCTCCATACTTTCCTTTATAAGGAGCCCTCTCCTTCTCATTTAGGATCCATATTTTATGTTATTGTTATGCTGCAGGTTTGGAGAGCGATTTTGGAGGAGAGTTTGAGCACTTGAGCTTGAACATTGTAACTTCTCTTTTCTTGTCTTCTTCTCTCACGCATCCATGGCAATCCATTTAGATTACTCTTGCACTTGCATGTTAGATTAGATTCATATTTCATTTCATAGAATAATCTTGCATGTGTATTTCCTTTCATAGATTAGTTTTCTTTCATGCATTGCTATCATATATAATAGCTTCCATTTTCATTTGCATGCATATTTGATGATCATGGAGACTAGCACTCTTTCTTTTCCTCTTTGAATCTCTCATTTCATGGTGTACTTGCATGGGCACAAACTAGGTCTAAACTGAGGGCCTCCATTATAAACCCTTGCACTCCATTACTAGAGATCTATGAGTTGCCATTTGAGACCTCATTCTTGAACAATCTTGGATATAATGACTCATAGAAGTGTGTCAACATTTTAGCATACAATATGGTATTATTAAGGGAGAGATCCATAACTGGAAATGATTTTGTCTACCAAAATGTCCAGGTGGTTTAGGCCTTAAGGAGTTGAAAGGTTACGTTGGATATCAAGCGGATTATAAAATCCTATGAGGGTAAAGAGCCTTCAAATTTTCCCCATAGAAATAGTCTAATCTTATCCAATCATAAGAAACGTAAAACATGAGGGAGCCTACACTTTTATTATATTCTTTCTTGGGAAATTTGATATCAATGTATTTGGATTGCTAGTGTCTTGTAACATTTGGAAAGTGTAGGTTGATGTGGAACATTTACTTTAGAGCTCTAATACATTCTCACCATCATTGCAGTCATGGTATGAATACTGACCAATATGGTCGAGTTTAGTTTGTAAAGATACACCTTCAGTTCTCACCCAAGGGTGCTCTACCAAGGGGTGGACTGCTAAGGGAATTAAAGATTTTGATAACATATTAAATAATAATAGACTGCTTAGTTGGGAAGAACTAAGCAACCAATTTGAATTTTCTAACACTTAGGTGAGAACATACTCTATTATCAAGAAATCTCTTAATCCTATGGGATCCTCCACTATTTTGAGCTCTGGTACAAACTTTTTGAAAATGATTTGCTAGAAGGATGATATTCAAGCTCAACAAATTCTATTAAAAATCTTGGCCATATGTTAAACTAATACGAGGGATGTCATTGCATGGATCAATGACCTAGAATTTGGATTGGAATGATAGTAATTAGTCTATAGGGCTTAGACATATATGGTCAAAATCTGGTGAAGCTAAAAAACATTATTTTAGATGGTTGTTGCTACTTAAAAAACTTATTGTAAGACATGTTTTAGAAATCATTTTTATCCCTACAAGAACTCGTAGTATTTGTAATGCCAATGAGTCTTTTGAGAATTCATTTTTTTGAATGTTAATATGTATTTTCTTTGTGATTTATGTTTTTGGGTCAATTACTAAGTTGGGACTGTAGAAAAGACTATAACAATTTGGAATTTTGGTTTGTTATGTAAATACTTTTCCTATCAAATTTAATGACTTTTGGCTTGTTTTTACTAAAGATATTTTATGGTTGTTTGGAAGAAGATAAATGAAGAAAAATTTCAAGGAAAAAGAAGGTACCTTACTAAGTTCACAAACAAAATCACCTTTCTTAACATTGTGTTGCAAGTTTCTATAGTCTTTGAGATCCCAAAGGATAGGTTTATGACCTCGTTAAAAGAATGCTTAACAATAATGTACATAATAGAGATAAAATATGTGCATTTATTTTCTAATGGAAGAAACAACTCGAACAAGGAGGAGCTTATACAACTACATGATAAGAACAAAATCAACAAACCCACTAAGAAAGAATCTACTAGACCTAAAAGAGAACAAAAAACTTATTATCAACCCATTGTCAAAGATGATGATCTAGAGAACATGATAGATCATCCAATTGTAACCTATGATCATGAATATGTTGACTACGGTAGCAATCCCAAGGTGCTCTAGGAGTAGTAGAAATGTTTTAGAAGTTATTGTAATTATTTTTTGATACTGTAATGTATATGTTAAAATTTTTCTTGGTATAAGAATTGATATTAGTATCTTTATATGTATTGGGGGGATTATATATTTGACTAATGGAGCATAGCTCCTCATAACATTCTTTTCTTTTTCTCTCAATATCCAATATTTAAAAAATGGACAAAATATAAAATAGAAAATTTAATATAAAATAGAAACCATAAAGCTTCATGTTAATTCTTAATTCTAAAATATATAATACAAACTTCAATAAAAAAATATTGAATATATAAAATATTATGAGAATTTTTGTGAGTGTCGCTCTCTCGTCGTAAGGTTCCTACATTTTTTGAGCGGAGAGGCAATGCCTCTATCCATTGGTGGCATCATTCGAAATGATTTTTGCATGCTAATAGGTTTCAAAAAGTGTTAGGAACTACTCACCCTTGAGATTGGTGCCTCTAATGGGAATAATAAACATACGAAATGGATTTTAGGGTGGATTCAAAAATGTCTCACACCCCTCAAACAATGGTGAATAGCATGCCAAAATGAAGAGGAATTGGAATGATTGGTACCAAAGGTCATATAAGAGGAATAGAGATGGAAGGAAGACATGCTGCAAAAATGACAAGATGATAGCAAATGATAGGTCAATGGTGTACTTAGGAGAAGAGATATCAAATGAAGTGTTAGAAAACAAGAATTATTTCAATGAATTGGATTTCATTGAGAGATTTAGAGGTTTTTTATTGGGCCTCGATCAGTTACATAAATTCATTTTAGAGTTTTAAAACCCCATTTTGGATGAGGATGTTCAGATTTATCCTTGTTCTCGAGGTTTTTTGTGGTATATTTTTAGAATGGATGGGAAATAAATAAAATATTGTGTTAATACCAATGGAGGTGGGATGATAAGCACCTATTTTGGCTAAAACCATGGTACTTCAAATTTAACCATGCTACTTAATCTTCTGACAAGAATCCTATATGGGGAAGACTTCCTAATCTCTCATTACAATATTACTTTGAATTTTGTCTTGAAGCTATTGGGAACTATTTAGGTAGATTTTTTTGGGGTGGATGAGGATTCTTTACATTTTCTTCATACCACCTATGCTAGTATATTGGTTGAAATGAATAGGATGAAAGGTCTTCCTATGGATTTAATATTGAAATTTGCAAAGGAGAATTGGTTGCAACTTGTGGATTGTGAAGAAATTCATTTTAGATGTCAAATATGCTTTAAAACAAGGCATATCACTACTAATTGAACTAAATATAAGTTGATAAAACAAGAAACATGGTGGAAGGAGGTCTTCCAATAACATTACTTAGTGGAAGAAGAAGGTTAGGATAACATCCCAAAAGAGAAGGGAAAGGAATTCCTTTATGATTTTCCAAAAAAAAAAGGATCCCTCAACTTTAAAGGCTTAGATAGGGAAAGTAGCAATAAATAAATATTGTGTTAATGTTATTTGTAGTTTTGCTGGGGAACAGAAGGGCATAGTTGGGTGTGCACATAACTTGGATGAAGGGGTAACAAAAATAATGTTAACGTTCAAGGAATATATATATATATATATAGTGGAAGAAAGAAGAGAGATGGAGGTTCATGTAGTTTAGATGGGAATTTGAGGCATACCTCAGATAATTTAACAAATAAGTGACAAGGTGATGTAGATTTGGAGGATGGCTAGAGATTAGCGGAGGGAAGGAAAGAGAAAAGGGAAAATAAGGAAGAGACTTTTGATATTCTCCTTGGTTCACAAACCAGAGATGTAGCAAGGAAAAAACATGACCTTGTGACCTATTAATGGGTTTTTTTCACTTGGGTGCCATATTCCTTCAAGGAGGTGACTCCCTATTTATAGACACTCCTAGTTTGGTGCACGCTCAAAAACCAATTTAACAATACAATGAACCATTTTAATGATATAAAAAAATTTGAATACAATAAATATTATTTTATTAGTAAGACGCAATAAAATTTATATTTAATTTTATTGATATTACTAATTAATATCACAATAGGTATGGCGATTCTCCAAGCCAGATCTCCAGGAAGAACACATACATAATACTTTATACAAAAATAGTGTAATCATATTTAGTCATTAAGTCTACCTTATTAATTCTTACATAGTACTAAGGAAAAACTTTGAAGACAAAAAGCTCAAAAACTCTTAGACATGAGAAATGGAGAGATGTTCCACATTCATTGTGATGTGCATGATCCAATTTAGTGTGTGATTCTTTATCCTAGTTCAAAAAACCAAAAAAAAAACCAATGACACACTTCACTTGTTTTTAAAAAATCCTCTCTGTGGACCAGTCTTTCAAAGTTCTCCATCCTTGGTGCCTTGTCACTAGTCTCTATTATCATTGCTCAACGTAGGTAATCATGCCCAATTTTCACCCATTATTGGTGTCTTTATAGGATCTGCTCATTTAAATGCAAAAGAAAGGGTTGCTTGACAACATCAACTCCTAACGCAAGCATTTTAGAAATGTCGTCCAACCAAGGAATGCCTACCCCTGTTATGCCACTACTGCAACATCAATATCAGCCTGTATGAAATACTGATTGAAGAAAATGCATAGAAGAAGAAAATAAAGCTTAAGTTCTCCTAAATGTATCAAGTATGAAATAAATATCAAAGAGATGTCAGTTTTTGATATGGTGGCTAATAGCCAAAGTTAGAAATTCTCTCCCCAAAACCATCCAAATAGCTTCCATTATTAGCAGGTGAGGATTAATGTAGAAATTTTGGAGATGTTTATCTAATATAAAGCCTAGGAAGGCCACTTACTACTTATTTTCCCTAAGTCTAATGAGATTTTCCATTTTGTGTGATATCTAATAACACTATCATGGATGTTCATATAAATAGGGCCTCCCCAAAAACAAGGCTCCATACATTTTGCATAAGGGGAGAAGCGTAAATGCTTTGTTCGATCCAATATATATTTTTACAAAATTTTAAGAAATAAATCTACATACCTTGTCCAAATCACCCTTTCACCCTGATCTTGCTATCAGGTAGCCACTCAAGTATGCGAAGATAGAGTTTCATGAACAATATAATATTTCCATCAAAATATTTGACATAATAAGGTACAACCTACATCACAATCATCATGGTTGTGCACTTTTTAGCACCTTGTCACACATGCCCAATTGTTCCTACTTCAATTCTTTTGATTGCTAGGTTATTGAGGGTATTGACATCTAAACTTCCTTCTCAATAAATGTGATGCATTGCATAGGATTAAAAAAACTAAGTAGTTACATTATAATACCCATATAGGTCACAAGTCTCCATTCTATCATGGATCCCACTCTCACTATGTTGACCATTGATATAGAGTCTCCTTCAATATCTATTCTTTATATTTACAGGTCTTTGCACAATAAGTCTTCTATTAGAGCTTTAAACTTAGCCACATTGTTTGTGTCTCCATCCAATGGAATGGAAAGCTTTCCATCGATGTTTTTATCCCAAAGTCACATAATGCAACCAAACCTAGAGGTGCTAGGATTTCATAGGCATATTCCATCAAAGTTGATTTTGTACCAACCCAATTGTTGTGGTTTCCACCTAATATTTTCTTTGACAAAATTTGCCTAAGAGTCACCAATACTAATGCAAACCCTAAAACTGGGTGAATTAAATCTCATTTTCCCCTCCCATTTGATGAAAATTTAATTCTTGTAAGGATTTAGATTAGCTCCATCATTAAATAACTTGACTATAGAAGCTTCTACCTTGTTGATGAAGAAGATGAAAGTCATCATTTGATCCCAAAAAAATTGGTTGTGTTTTCCTTCCAAATCTACCAAATTGGGAAGGATGGACATGATATCCATAGCCTACAAAGAGTCCTCATGCTTAGATTTAGAGGTCAATATTAAAGTGGGCTCTTTATATCAATAATAAGGTTTGTGATCCATCCAAGTTTGGCACACATCTATCTCCAACATGTTTATGAAAATGAACAACGAAGAAGCAAATGATTAGTCTTTTCCTCATCATTCTTACATAGGACATAGTGAGACAATCCTAAATATCCCATGATCTTGAATTTAACAACTATTAAAATATTTTTTTTGGACTATTTCCCTTGAAATTTTTTTGGCCTTCAATAGACAAAACTTATTCTAGAACAATTGTATTGGAATCATTGTTCTCACTTGAGTCTTAGCCCGAGCCACCACCTTATAGCCATCTTTAGCATTAAATTGTCCATTCTTAGCCTTTCTCCATAAAATTCTATAGATTGTGCCTTTCTAAAAATTATCTTTATTCTTGAAATGATTTCCTTAATTCAATTAGTCTCACCAAACAAGATGCCTAGGATCTAAAAATCCTTCAATTTCCAGCCAATCAAAGGTTCATTGTTTTTAAATGTCACATAGTCTTTTACATAGATACTCCATTGTTTCTTCAAGACAACCTTGGTTTGTTCTACATTCATCGAATCATCTAAGAAATAATAGATGACCCATGAATATTCGAAGAACAAGTTAAGTTCCCCATTGTGGATGTCCCACATAAGAAATTTTGTTATAATTAATTTGTACTTAAATAGGAAATTCCAAACTCGAGACCCTTTCGATGGGTTAGTGGTTATGAAAATATCAGATGATTAATTAGTGTCTAGATATTTCCCTCTAAGAAATTTGACCTGCTTCAACTCAATCTCTTTGTACATTCTCTACAACAAATTTTCCCCTGATGTTTTTGTTCTAATATTTTCCTAGGAGATTAGGGGTATATTTTCCTTCTATGAGGATCTTAGCTAAAAGAATATTCTAATATTCCATATCAAATACTAATTCACTCCAGCTTTAAGGGAGAGATAGGATAGTAATTATATTGATAGGTGATAGAACTCTTTGACAACATAGTGTCATGAGCATATTGTTGGTGTGTAATAGCTTGAACCAAACTAGTTGTTTGAATGCTCTTGAGAAGGCTCTTGTCTTGAGCCTTTTTCAATGTTATCCCCAAGGCTTCAACAATTATGATGAACAAGAGTGGTGGTAGGGATCACCATGCATGAAACCTATTGAAGCTTAAAAAAATACTTCTAGTGTTTCATTCACCTAGCACTGAAAATTGAGGATCGAAAATACATTGGAATACCCAGTCATTCCATTTCTTGTCAATCCCAAAGGCTTCTAGGATCTTGCAAAGAACCTCTAGTCAAATTTTTTGTATGCCTTTTTAATTCAATTTTAATAAGCATGTTTGGGTGCTTATTTCATTGTGAAGAGTACTAAAATAGTTGTATTTTTAATAGCTCTAGGTTATAAATTATTATGTTTTATAAACTTATCAGTCTTTTATGCTTAACATTATGCATGTTAAACCTATTATGATGCCATATACATAATATAGTGATATATGATATATTATACATATTTTTTGTTCAATGTTTTGATTTATTAATGACATGATATTATGGATAAAATCAAGGTGTATGTATATATTTTTTATGTTATGCCTAACCTGCTACTTTATATTAGAGTGATTTGCATGTATCCAAGTGACATTGTTCCCCTTGTTATGTTCCCATGGAAGAATTAAAATTCGTCAATCGATGTGAATATATCAACCCCTATCAAACTTGTATTGTAAGTCTAATGCATGAATAAGATGGAGGATTTATGCAATTGGTAGTGTTATCTATTGAATGCATACTGCATTCACATGAAATTGTATAATGTGCAATGCAGAGTTTGAGTCCTTTTTGAACTTAATGTTGCTAACGAGTTAGTTGTTGGTATAGTTAAAATAACAAGTCATCATGTATGTAGGAGAATGAAATTTGTGTAACAAGAATTCAATATTAGTTATGATCACTCTCTCTGGGACTTTCTGTAAAGTCCAGGGTGGTCTAGGATTATGTCATTCATATGATATTGGATTCTACCTAGATTGCAAACACAAAAGTAGAGACATATTTTTGATATTGTATATCAATGTTATATGCTAATGAATGGTTGATATTTATACGAGTTAATTTATCTATTTATTGATATTTTGACCCCTCAAGAAAGGGCTACTTGAGGTGAAGTGATTCTCCTATTAGATTAGATTAGATATTAGTTCATTTAATAAAATTAGTTACATTTATTTAATGATTAATTATTTCTTTAGTTAGCTAATGGTTAATCAATTTGATATCTTCTATTTTTTAATTATGTTGTTTCATTTACTAAGTCTATATTTCATTCATAGATATATTATTGTTAGTTGATAAGTATGTTTACTTACAACTACTACTGTGTTCACCAACATGTAGCCACTACTACCCAAGATATAATTGCATTTAGGATTGCTTATGTTTGTTCAATTTATATCTTAGGTTAATTGTTTTCATGAATTGAATAGAAGACTAGGAACCCTCTGTCGTACATACAGTGCAAGAATTATCCAAATACACATGTCCCTAGTTGATAATTAAATGAGCCAGCCTGAGAAATTTTTTTTACTTAATTGGGGACTAGTTGCCTCATTAGGAGAGTGCAATAGAAGTTGTTCAATATACAAAACTTGTCCAATAAGAGAAGATTTTGTGGCATGATCAACACATCAAGACAAAGGAATTCAATGAAGAATATTGGGCAATATTGTTTGAATCCACATATAAGGATCCTAAATATTCAGACACGATGTTTATATACCTATGGGATAGTAAAATTATTTCCTAATGGAGCAATCAAGCTCACCATAATACACTGTATTCATTTCTCACTTGTTGTTAATGGGAATAGATTGAAGTTGTACAAGAAACCACAAATAAGGTTGAATTCATACAACATTTATAGTAATTTTTCATGACCTCACCACCACCACCATTATCACCTACCCATTCTGATGATCCTCATCGCTCCTCTTCTGATACCCCAGTTGATAATGAAATTCCATCCATGTCACATCTTGCAACTAATGATGATTTTCACCTATCTATTGAACACTTTCATATGTTGGGGGGGGATGAATCAACATGCACAAAAACTTGAATACAATGAGGAAGAGGAAGGCATGGAAACAGGGCAGGAGAGTGCAGGAGAGAAATCAACTCTAAAGAAGAAAGGGAAAAAGAAAATAAAAAGAAAGAACACTATCAAGATTCTGACTCAGAATGAAGACGATAACTCGGGGAAGAGGACAACGAGATCCAAAAGAGTCAAAGTGGAAACAAAAGAGGAAAAGCAGGCCAAACAGAACGAGACACAAGAAGAGAAAGATGACAAAGAGGAGTGTCAGGGAATGGACAATGAAGAGGAGAATATCAGCCAGAGCTTTGCTGAGTATGGTGAAGAACAGTATACCTGTAGTATTACAGGTAAAAATAAGAAAGTGGTTTGGAGAAACTTCAACTCGGTCTCGACCAAAATGGGTATTAAGAGAGAATTGGTAAAAACCTTGGTAAAGGAAAATAAAGAGGGAAGAATACAGATGGAGGAACTCATTGACCCTGCTATGGTGATATTCAGTGATAGTGCAAGGGAAATACCACAGATGGATGTGCTGAATAATGCAAAGAATAGTGCAATAGACAGCTACGGAACAACCAAATGAACCTATTATGAAATTGATGACATGAAAAAAAGGATGGACACAATGGAGAAGGAAAACATTATCAACAACAATAAAAACATAGCGGAGGACAGAGATCTGGACAACAGAATGATCGAATTGAAAAACAAAATTGAAAACATAGAAGCTACAATGGTTAAAATTGCAGAGTAGAGTTATAATATTCAAAAAGCTTCTAATGACAATATTAAGGTCATAATTGATAAGTTCGAAGAGCAAAAAGGTAATACAGAGGAAAGGTAGGAGAAAGGAGAGAGGAACCAACTCAATGAAGAGGAAAATGCAAAGAATAAGAAAGACAAGGGAGCTGACAAAGAGTTGGCTGAAATCAGAGAAGCTGCTGGAAGAATGACAGAACTGGAGATCAGGGCAATGGAGATTCTTAGAGATATAGCCTAAAGGATGTACCTGGCTTTTGTTCCTAGATTTTTGGATAGATGATCCTAGCTTTTTGTCATTGTGACTGTTATGCTTGTTTTGATAGTTTTCTGATGTTTGGTTTGTAACGTTTATTTTCTTAAGTTCTCTTTTTGCTACTATAGGGTTTTAGGAACCCATCAAAACCTATTTTCCATAATAAAAAACATGCACAAAAACTTAACTTATTCTATCATACACCTTTAATAACTGACTTTAATTGAACTAACCATTAATGACATACACATAAGATGATACTTGTAATTTTTTATGACAAGTGTTGCATTTTGAGGACCCTTCATTTTGCCTCCAAATCCTATTTAAAGCCTTTGTTGTCCTTCACAATTCATCCATTATCATTGCAAGTAACTACATAATTCCAAATTTCCTACTCAACCATAGCTTTCCTAAATCCATAATTCAATCATTTACACCCATTTTAGGTTAGTTTCATCCATCTTGCATCATCAAATCTACAAATTTCATTATAGTTTGCATCTCTAATCCTCATCATTTCATTACCATGGAGCTTAATTTGACCACCCTTCGAAGCACAAAGTGAGAACACATACCAAATGAGAGCATCAAAAGGACATCCTCATCAAAAGAGGCTCTAGTTTGTTTGCTTATTTCTTTCAAATCTGTTTTAATTAACTTCTTTTAAACTACTTTATCTTGAGTCTTTGTTTGAATTTGTGTAGCTTAAAATTTCTATTGTTTTTTACTACTCACATTTTCACAAACATTTTTGGCACGGATGGTGGGACCCAGTTCACAGGTAAAACTAACAATTAAATAGTTATTGATGACATGTAACTGATTGAGTGTTTGATAATGTTAAGTTGAAGATAATGTAAGACATTAAATCAGTTAATGGTTTGTATTGTCATTGATGTCAACTTGATATCATCTGTACGGTCATGTATATAATGCCAAAGACTTCAGAGAATCAATGGAACAAAGGTTATGATTTTAGCAATGCATAAATGTCAAGTACTCACCAAGTGACAGACAACACTGATGGAGTGCACACCATCAGTAAAGGCAAAGAAGAAAAGTCATAGTGATACTTGACAAGCAGAAGACAGTGTTGCCCGAAAAAGAAAAAAAATAGGATGCCCGATGAGTTGAAAATAGAGTTGCCCTATGAGTAAAATCCAATGATGCTCGATGGACGGAGATCCCAAAGCTAATTGGAGTCACACCGACAAAACTGGTAGTTGTCACTGACAACTAGCTGCAGTGTTGACCGACGGAATAGAGAGTTCAGAAAATGATAAAATATCTAGCTGGCAAGAGCTAAAGATAGACTTCACTGGTTATTTTCTTTGTTTTATTTGACCAAAGTTAAGTAATTGATTTAAAGATGATTTGTACAATTGGAAAAAAGATAACTACAAGATAAATCAGGAGTTATGCTTTAAATCAAATTGGCTTGATTGTTTTTCACGCCAAGAATCAAGAATCAAGAAACAATGAATATCATGTCTATAAAATAGACAAGCTTAATTCATTTCCGTATGCATGGGGAAGGAGAGTGAATAGAAAGAGGATGCTAAAGAGAAACTGATGAAGAAGACCTTCATACATTCCTGATCAATCAAGCTGAAGGAGAGATAAATAATTTTGCAGACACCGATGAACAGTGAGCACAACATCACAGAGCAGAAAGTGTGGAGCACAAAGAATTGAATTGATACATTGATTAGAGAGGTAATGTACTTAAATAGATCTAAAAATCTACAATTCAAAGTTGCATTAGAAACAGGTCATAGTGTTTCAGTTTAACCATTGAAGCATCAAGTCTCTTAACCGAGTAGGACTTAACAGTCTTCTATATATTGAGGTACATCCCAAGGAGTGCCAAATAGGTTGATTCATGAAAGTAGCATTGGACTTGCCTGATACCTATTGACAGTCTAAGAAGGAGGTTGATTCAAAGGATGGTAGCAATAGATGCCCGATACTAAGTGACAACCTCTATGTATTAAATCATCTAACAAGGTCACACCTAACCATGTGTTTGTAACCTTTAACAAGGTTGGATCCTAACAGGGCTCACTTCAGAAGAGTAAAAATTTGGGGTACCGGTCCCAGTGGTTTTTTCCCTTAACAGTGTTTCCATGTTAAAATCCACGTGTTATGTGTGTATGGTTTATTACTTTACTATTTCACATTTCACATATGCATTTCTGGATGGATTGGTATACTTTGCTTATTTACTGAGTTTCGGTAAATAGTTTTACTGCTTATCAGTAATCAAGGAGAATAAGGACAAACAAGGAAAACCAACAGACAATTAATAATTATAAGTATTTCATGGTATGCATCTTGTAGGGACTTAATAATATGAGGTTTATTTGATTGGTGGTAAATAGTTGAAGAATAAATTTGAGGCCACTGATTCACCCCCCTTCTCAGTTATTACTAACAATTGGTATCAGAGCTTGTGTGCTTAGAAGGAAGGTTTCAAGACCAAAGTTAGGATCACAAGATGAACAGATGAGATGTGCCCAAGTTGAAAAAAGACAACTTTTCTTCATGAAAAAGAAGGATAAGACTCCACTTATCAGGTATTGGTAATGATGTTACTCAATTCCTAGATACTAAATATGTGTTTCCTATAGGAGTATTGACAATAGATCAATTAAGAGAGAAGCATGAGAATAATTGCATGGTTATAGAGCTATCTTCCTCACTCTCTGATGCTGAATTTGAAGATGTCAAGGATTGCAAAACTGCAAAGAAGATGTGGGACAAAATGAAGCTTGTACATGGAGGTGATACAAATGTTCTAAGAGCCAAGGTAGAAAGCCTTAGAGGAAAGTTTGATGATCTCAGAATGAAAGAAGGGGAAAATATCACACAGTACAACACAAGGATAAAAAAAGTAGTCAATGCTATATGAAGTTTTGGAGGTACACTTAAAGAGGAGACAGTGGTAAGTAAAATCTTAAGAACCTTATTGCTTGTATATGCTATTAGAGTTTCTGCCATTCAAGAAATGAGAGCAGTAGAAAACAATACAGTTACTCTTGATAGTTTAATTGGTAGACTGATTTCATTTGAGATGAATAACTTTGACAATAGTGTCTTA
>MU226880.1:35848-48475 GCA_018584345.1 Thuja plicata | reverse complement strand
TAACCCACCTCCTAATGTTGTCACATTCCATTAGGGAATAATTAACAACTCAACCCACTTAGGAGAGTCAACTTTCTCAAGCTTGACTCTCTCTAAGTCCACTTCCTCAAGCCATCTTCTTACACCCGCACATGCCTTATTAATACCTTCATTAATATGATGACCTTAAGCCCATGTCTCTCCCATGCCTTATTAATGCCTTGGGCATTAACGACTCTTACATGTTCATTTATGAGTCTCCAAATTCATAAATGAACCTTGTCCCCCCTCTCTCTCTCCCATTCTTCTATAAATAGAAGCCTATTTTGAGAGCAAATAAGCCTTCACTTAAGATTGAAAATACATTGTTATGCTGCTAGATTAATCCTAGAATCATATTTCATCTTTCATTTCATGCTAGTTCATTTTTCTCATTTCATCTTTTAGAGCTAAAATACATGCTTTTTCATCTTTTAGCTTGTTTTAAGTAAAAATCCTTCATGCTAGGTTGTATTCATCACTGATTTATAGCATATTCTGATGGCTAATATGTTGTTAATTACACTCCTAGTTAGCAGGCAATAGGTCAGTTTTAGTGGGTTTTACATGCTTTTCTAACCCTTTTGAACTAATATAATGATCTATTGAGTGTTTGTGTTGATTCTGACAGGTACCCATTTACACACACACACCCCATACTTGACGTTGAGCCTGCAACTCTCCTATCATTGTCTTAGTGTTATGAAGAATCAAATGTGAATCTTTAATATATTGCCTGCCATTATTTAGCACTTGAGCCATCCATTCATCAATTGAAGAAACTAAAGTCCGTCCCCTTTGAACTTGATTCAGCAGAGTCTTACTTTCTTCAGAATTGGGATTAAACACTTGAGAAGATTGAGACAATGGGGTAGCATCAAAGTTGCATAATGCATTAATAAACTGAGAAAGTCAAACAATGGTCTGTTTCAACTCTTTCTTCTCTTTGCTATCTTGCACCGATGTAATCAACATTTGTTGGGCTGTTTCTTTGAATAGGTGGTTTTTCCCCACTTTGTCCATTGTTCCCAACTCAATTTTGGTTACTTCAAAATCCTCAACTGCCACATATTTCTTCTCCTCCTTTGGCCTGTAAGTAGCAACCTCGGCTGTCCACTTCCCAGTTCTAGCATCAGCAAACATGCATGCTGTGATTTTCACCTTCTTGGCTTTAGGGGTTTTTTGAGCATATTTACTCACAATATCTTGCACTGGTATTGACACAGGAATTAGACTCTGCTTCTTATTAACTGAATAAATTAACCATTTGGGTGTGTCACTAGTTGTTGCTGGTTGAGGACCAACTTTAACAGGAGTATCCATTAAATCCAGGGTTACATCTTTGAGGTCAAAAATATCTTTCCCGATTTGGTCATCATCCCCAATTTGATAATTCAAGTCTCCAAACTTGTCATTTTCTAGATTAACTGTCTCCATCTACACTTGAGTCATCTTCGCCTTCTTTTGTGATCGGGATCGTGACCTAGTGATACGTTGAGGAGAGACCACAGAGGAAAGATCTGCAACAGACTTCTTTTTAGATTCTTTCTTCTGCTGCTTATAAGATGAACACACATTACCAGATGTTTTAGGCATATTAGAAACAAAGGGGGGAGAAAATAAAATTGAAGATTTATTTCCAGTCGTTTTAGGACTAGACTACTCTTTTTTCGCTTGTAGCCATTTCTCAGTTAATTTGAGAACATGTTGTGTTCAGATTTTAATGTCATCTTCCTCCTCCTTTGACCAATCAACATCTACCTCTTCAGTATCCAGAAGTCTTTTGAAATTAGGCTCAATCAAATCAGAACCATCATCTGTTAATCCCTCTATTCTGAATTGTATTCTCATGGACAGAATTTGGGAGATGCAGAGTTTGCTATGGCTTCTGGTCATGACTTGAGATTCGTTTGCACAATCCTGCCATAAATCCTCTAAATGGGGAACTGGAAACATGTGAGACATTAGACCCAGGCTGCCGCTAGCAAAATTTTTGTTATTGAAGCCTGTTCTCTGTGTGTAGTACTTAAAATCAAAATGACCAAGGTTACTTCCGATACTTATGGCATCTTCAATGGTTAGAAAAGAAAGTTTTCCTAGCTGCAATGGGAATATTTTTTCACCTCAGTCCCCAGGAAGGAAATATTTTAGCACAACAGTGAGCTATCTACAGAATTCAGCAAAGATGAAAAAATCAAATGCATATCTAGGCAATTTGGTAGGGGCATCCTCAAAACCACCAATTTTTAAATAAGAGAACCTAGGGAATTGGATATAATAACTCCCAAACCTAGTCACAAAGTGCTGAGCTTCTAAGCTCATCCTCCTGGCTGAATCTCCAGACATTTCAAAGCAAAGCTTACCCATAAAGGTATCATGAATTCTCCTATAATTCTAAATCACACTATCTTTGTGAAGCATAGATAAATATTCAAAAACACACATGCCATCAATCCAAGGCTCGTGAACCATGCCATCCCATATCCTACTACATGCTAGGCAATACATCAGATAAGAAGACATATAAAAGCTACAGCCAGTATGCTTGGAACTATTCAACTGTTCTCTCATAGATTCTGCAATTAATTCAGCCCAATCCAGTTATGCTTGCCCTCTAAACAATTTCTACATAGCAGAATAACCAGTCTGAAAATAAAGAAGCCTCGGGTGACCCTCTGACTCTGTGCAACATTACCATAATATCACTGATGTGTGAATGCATGTGATTTCTATTTAACTTCTTGGGTAAATGAGAACCTCCTCTTTGGGCATTTAACAACCAGTACTTAGCTATGGAAGTATGGTTCGCATCAATATTTGGCTTGAACTTCACTAGGGATTGGGCACGAGAGAAAGCTGAAAAAGTTTTCTCTTGGATTTGGAAAGACAAAGAAACAATTCCTCTATTCATGGTCATTAACACCTCGCCATTTATTTTAAGAATTGACTCGGTTCACTGGTCATAATGTTTAATACATTCATGGACAAGCTCAGGGCAAACCACTGCAGGAGGGAAGCACGTGGCTATACATAACCCACTACTCAAAATTTGCATAGAAGGGAAATTTTCTTCAACACATGCAGTAAGCCTATCAGCTATCCCTTCAACATCATACCCCTCTAAATCTGTGTCTACTACAATAGAATTTTTGCACACCAAACTAGACACGTTCTGAAAGAAATGAAATGCAGACTTCATGCTTGCAAGGATAGACTGCGAATCGCTATAGAAACTCCCATAAAATTCACTAGATTTTAAATTTAAACACTGGAAGAATGACAGCCTGACTTACCTTGATCTCTGAGGAAAATTCTGTAACCAGAGCTCCAAAAACCCTTACCTCCGCTCTTTGCACAGCAACAACAATTCAAAAATAATTAATACCAAGAAGAGCTTTAAAAGAAACACCTCGAATAAGTAATTAATTACCCATAATTAAGACAATAATGTCTCAAAGAGAGAAGTGACCATTCCAACATGCGATCATTTAATGCCACTTTGTGCAAACTTTTATGTCGCACAAATTTCTCATTAATTTGATAGCTCAGACATGACTTAACCACTACCGAAAGATCTCTTCATTAAAAGCCTTACCCGAGTGGGGTCCACATCTAAAAAGATGGCGGTTGTCCCTGGTTTATACCACATGTCACTTTTTTAAGATCCTTGAACACCCTTGAACACCCTTGAACACCCTTGAACACTCTTGAACACTCTTGAACCGAGTTCAAGGATGTTCATATGTGTTCACCATTGTTCAAGCCTGTTCCTTAATATCCCACCAACACTCTGGTACAAAGAGCCAAATTACTTAACCGATAAACTTCCACCCTTGATCAACCAAAGTTCTGTATCTTGTGATCATGAAACACCTCCTTTAGTGAAAACACTAATCACCTGCTTCTGCTTCATAAAAATATGAACGAGCTTGAACACCCTTGAATACTCTTGAACTGAGTTCAAGGTTGTTCATAGTTGTTCAAACCTGTTCAAACCTATTCAAAAGACACGTTAGCAAAAGATTTTTCTCTTTTTAACAAGCAACGGTGAAACAAAGGGGAGGTCCTTTTGCTGTGATTTTAAACATGAGGCCTTAGGCAACTTGAGTTCCACAAAAATAACAAGGCAACTCTGAAAAAGGAACATTAAGGGCAAGGATCAAGATTTGGACTAACACCAACTCTGATTGGGGGCTGGCTTTTACGAAAAGCTAGAGAACTCAAATACTTTGGTTTCACAAACTAATGCAAAAAGGGCTCAGAAAACCTGCAAGAAAGGAAAGACACACAAAACAAAAAGAAACCTAACCTAATATATACAGCAGGACACAGAGACTGAGATTAAAGCTTCAGTAATTTAAGATCTTGCCCATTATAGGAAAATGTTAAGATCGTTCCATCCAGATAAGCCAACTTAAAAGCATTCATTCCCAACTCTTCAGTGATAAAAAGGGAGCCTTTCCACAGTGACTCAAACTTACTATGGGCGCCTTTAGGAGCCTTTCTTTTGTCCCATAGAAAAACTTCATCTCCTTTCAGAAAACTTTGGGGTCTTGCTTTCCTGTCAAAAATGCTCTTCACTCTAGCTTTATGCTCAGTAATCTTATCTACGATAGCTTCTCTTTCTTCTTCTAGTTTATGCAAGTACATAATTCTTTTCTCCAAGGAGTCTTTAAAATTTTGATCCTCAATGGCCATTTGGAGCTTAGTTATGGAGAGTTCCAGAGGAACTGATACTTGTGCCCCAATTCCATACACCAAATCAAAGGGTGCCATACTGATTGCTCTTTTAGGCATAATTCTATCAGCCCAAAGGGCTTCAAAAAGCTTCTTATGCCAATTTTTTCCACTATCATCTACTAGCTTTTTCATGATCATTATTAGATTTTTATTACTTGACTCAGCTTGTCCATTTCCTTGGGGAAAATAATCAGATGAATGAGCCAGGGAGATATTATGATAAAAAAAAAAGGGAAAGCTCCTGCAAAGAGAAATAAGTGGCATTATCTGCTACAATATTTTGGGGTACTCCAAAATGCACCAAGATGTTATCTTTTAAGAAATTACAAACTACTTGGGAATTAGCCTTTTTGGTTGGAATAGCCTCAACCCACTTAGTGAAGTAGTCAGTCACTTTTAGGATATAAATGTGACCTGCACTTGACTGAGGACTGACAAGGCCCATAAAATCAATACCCCATTGCTTGAATGGTTCACTCACCACAACTGGTCTTAAAGGTAAAGAAGCTAATTGAGATCTTCCAGAAAATAATTGACATTTTTCACAATTCCTAACAAATGCATAGGCATCTCTGAACATACCTGGCCAATAAAAACAATTTCAAAGAATTTTGAATGCCGTTACGGTAGATGAGAAATGGCCTCCACATGCCTCTTCATGAAAGGTTTTGAGCAACTGCAATTGTTGACTTTTATCCACACATCTTAGAAACGTACCATCCAAACCCCTTTTATACAACACACCTTGCCATATTACATACTTTGCAGCTTGCAGCCTTAGAGTTTGTCTTTCTTTAGGTGACATCCTTTGTGGACATTCTCCATAAGTCAGGAAATAGGCAATGTCACAGAACCAAGAATCTGTTAGACTAACCAATAATACTTGAGATATTTCAGATTCTGGATTTTCAGGATGACTAACATTTTCTGCAATAAATTTACACAAACCTCTTCCTCTGACCAGTTTAGTGGGTTTGATTATTAAATCATATTCCTGAATCTTTGTCACCCATGCTACTCTTTTGTTCATGGCTATTTCTTGTTGGGTGAGTAGTGCCTTCACTACTAAATCAGGGACAAACACTATAGAATGAGAATGGAGGATGTAGAATCTGAACTGCTTAACCAATTTCACCATAGAAAAGGCTTGTTTTTCAATGGGGGAATAATTTAGTTCATGCTTTTTTAAAGGTGTACTCATGAAAGAAATGGGAGCTTCATTTCCTGAAACATCTTTCTGAGTTAGAATTCCAGACAGTGTGTGATCAGAAGTGTAATAATAAATGATAAAATCTTTTTTGTAATTTGGGTAAACTAGAGATGGGGAATTGGCCACAGCTGTCTTAATTTATCCAAAATCCTTTCTACCTTCTTTTGTCCACTTAAAGGGATGCTTTTCACTCATCATTCCCACTATGTGCCTTGTTAACTAAGAAAAATCTAGGACAAAAGCTCTCAGAAAGTTAATCTGACCGAAGAAAGATTTGACTCCTGTCCTTGTTGAAGGTAGACTGATCTGTTGAATAGCCTTTACTCTTTCAGGATTGATCTTAATTCCTTCTTTGGATACAATATGTCCCAATAATTTTCCCTCAGTCACACCAAAAACTAATTTTTTAGGATTAAGAGATATACCATGGTCTCTACACCTCTACAGAACTGATTTAAGATCCTGAACATGATGTTTCCTTCTTTTAGAGTACACAGTTAAATCATCAAGGTAAATTACTATAATTCTATTTTTCAAATCGGCAAAAGAAGAATCCATTGCCCTTTGAAAAGTTGCCCTTGCATTGATCAGGCCAAAGGGCACCCTATTGTAAGAAAAATTCCCCCATGGAATAGTAAAAGTAGTCTTCTGTCTATCTTCCTCAGCCACACTTACCTGATTATATCCAGAAAACCCATCAAGCAGAGACATCATTTCTAACCCAGCAACTGCCTGTAATACGTTTTCCATTTTGGGCAAAGCGTAATTATCTTTCAGACTGGCCTAATTTAAATTCCTAAAGTCTACACAGATTCTTATTTCACCATTCTTTTTTCTGATAGGGACAATATTCACAATCCAGGTTGAGTGGTGAATAGGGTAGATGATTCTGGCTTTTAGCATCTTGTCAACTTCCTTTAAGATTGCTTCAGAGACCTTAGGATTGTAACTATGAAGCTTTTGCCTAAAAGGCTTTGATTCAAGCTTGAGAGGGATGTGATGACTAAATTTCCCTTTTTGAAAATCTTTAAGATCACTATAATCCCAAGAAAAAACATCAGTGTAGGCTGTTAACAGGATCTGAAGGTTTTTCTTTTCTTGGGAAGACAAAGTTTTACCTATAGAAATCCACTTGGGTTCAGCCACAGTGGCAATGTTCACCTTGTCGTATTCCTTTTGCACATCTGATTGAGAATTTTTCCTTGAAATGAAACTATCACCCTTTCGAGAAAACAAGTTCTCTAAGGAAACCAAACCTTTGGGAATTTTGTTGGTCTTCAATTGGACAACCTCTTCTTCTGGTAAGAATTCAGGATTTGACCCTCCGCTGTCTTCATTCATTCCTTCAAAGTACATAGAAGAGAAAGCTTCTACACACACCATAAAATCCTTTATCCGGGTATCATCTTAGAAAACTTGCAGGTGTTCAATGTTATCTGGGACAACTGGTCTATATATCATCTCAACCCTATATGTTCCTATTTTGAAATCCGGGTGAGGGAGGAGTAGAGATGCTGATACGGCTAGGGAATCAGCCCTCGTATTGAGACTCCTGGGAATAGATTCTATGGAAAAGGCTTCAAAAGAATCCATTTCATCCCATACCAAATTTCTGTAATGCCTCAAACGTTCATTTTTTACTGAAAAATAACCCTTTACTTGTTTGATGATAAGCTCAGCATTTCCTTTCACAACAATTTCTTTTACTCCCAATGCTTTGGCTTCTTGTAACCCTAAAATAAGAGCCTCATATTCAACGGTATTATTGGTATTTTTAAAATCCAGTTTGTAAGAGAAAGGGATATATTGATCATCAGGTCCTTTAAAAACAACACCATCTCCAGAACCCGTAGTAGCGCAAATACCATAAAATTCCATCACCCAAATTTGCTCATTTCCACTAGAGTATTCACAGATAGGAGGAGCTTCATCTGAGAAAATCATGTAATTACCAAACTCACAATCTTCAAATAAAATTTGTGCCTTGGGATCATCAGATGGAATTACAGTGTATTTGTTCTTGGCTTCAAGTTCCAGTTTGACCTTTTTCTTCACAATAGGGATGATGGCCTCTGACCAATCCATCTTTATTTCCCCACCCACGTCTCTACAGAAAGTTCTACTCAAGAGCATATCGTAACTTGCAGGTATGTCTGCTACTAAAATAGTTAGCTTGAGTCTCTTATCAGGATAGGCTGCTAAAATAGCTTGAGCATCTTTAACTTGACCAATTAAGGGCACTTGTTTTCCATCCATAGAATAGCACCTTCCAAAGGTTTTGGTCATGGTTAAACCTAAAGCCTTGGCTATAGATGAGGGAATAACGTTATCAAAGGCACTTGAATCTATAATGTAGTTACTCAATTTAAGGCCATTTAGGAGTAGGGAAATATAAAAGGGGTTTGGCTTCCTAGTATCATCAAATTCACATTTCACTTCAGGAGTAGGAGTGACATCAGTATCACTCTGATTCATGACAAATGGTGAAATAACTGTAGGAATATCGACTGAATGATCAGTTGGGTCAATAGTACATTGGTTAGATTGTGATGAGTCCAAAAGGTCACCTTTCACATATTTGACCAATTTTTCTAGTTCTTTGGGGTTTAACGTCAGATATTCTACAGGGGAGATTTGGATAGGAGAAGACTTGCAAAAATCTACAATATAAAAAGAGGAAAAGCCAGAATCTTTTTGCACAACCTTAACATCAGGAGTCAAAGGACTAGAAGAAGAAGCATTACTTATAGGATCCCGAGTCTTATGGACATGATTAGCTGGAGTTGAAGTGCTCTTTGAAAACTTTTGATTTTGAGTAAGCATAGCACAAGCAGGATCCCCAAGAGTGACCAGAATATCTCCTCTTTCTGAGTCAGATTCATATTCTAAAAAGTATAAACCAGAGTCGCCAGGTCTATCTTGGGGGAGCTCTTCCATAGTACATTCTCCTAACACATCTTTAGTGGCCTCCATTTGTACATGGCTTTGCATATCAGGACAAGAATTACCATCATGATCTGTTGTTAGATGAAAGGAACACATGAAAACTTCTTTTGGTGAAGCTTCTATGGACAATCTTGGTTGAGTCAGAGGCAACAAAGGAGTTTTATTGTGCCATTGATTAGGCTACTTTCAGCCGATATCTTGATAAGGAGAAGGGAATGAAGATCCTTGTTTTGGTAATTGTCTTTTCAAGGCAATTACGTCATTCAATAGTCTTTGAACAACTGGATCTGTAGGAGCTGGAGTAGAAGGTTGAGAATGAGAAATCTGAATATCTTTTCTCCATTTCCCAGCTATAATAAGATCATCTTCTAACTCAGTAGCCCATTCTTGGGCAACAACTAAATCAGCTAGCCTACTCCTTCTTAAGTGAAATCCTATGTCCGGGGGCATAGAATTTACAAAGAAACATTGCTGGTTTTCAGGGGTCGGTCTTTTGGCAACAAGGATTCTATGGATAAATTTATTGTATCTTGCCACATAATCTCTCATGGGCTCATGAATCTCTTTCTTCATTTGTGTTAATTGTGCTAGCAAAGAATGTTCATCATCAACCCCTTTAAAATGCCCTTCGAATGCTGTCTTCATAGTTTGCCAATTTGTGATTGATCCAGCTGGAAAATGACCAAACCATTCCATAGCTCCTTCTGAGAGAGATTGAGTGAAGAGTCTTACTGCTACATCTTCATGTTGTACTACCAGAATGGCAGTAGCTACATTGAATGCATTCAAGTGCTCATCAACCGAAACTTTTCCATCTCCAGAAAATTTAGTGAAGACTTCTTTAATACCTTTAGGGAGAGGATGATGAGCTCCCAAATTTAAAGGACCAACGACTGCACCCCATGGCTGAGCCATAACTACACTTGGAAAGATTGTAACTAGAGGTGGTGCTTGAATACCAGACAAAGTTAAAGCTTGCCAGACACTAGAGGATGAAGAAGAATTGGGAGCAGTTTTAGGAGGAGGAGGTCTACTTTTTGCTTTGGGTCTTAAGATGGAAGAGGAGGAAAAATGAAGATTTTGCAAACTCTCAAAGAAAGTATCAAAAATACCCTCCTTCCACTGAGACCTGGTGTAAGGTCGAGAATCCAGTATTATTCTATCTTATTACCTCTGAGCAATTCTGTCAACAACTTGTGCCTCCTAGGCGATTGAGAGTCCTCTCAACCACTCTCCTATATCTCCCTCTTCTTCTAAAACTAGGATAACTTGTTGATACTGGTGATAGCTAGTCTTTAAAATCCAAGTGACAGTGTTCAAATCAGAAATGATATCCTCTTGAGTGCTTTGAAAATTAAGGTCAAGTTGAATAACAGGAGGTTGCTCCTCCAAATTGGGTATCATCACAGCTGGTAGGACCATAACTTGTTCATAAAATAGAGCATTAAAACATAGGTCTACATCGTAAGCACTCCCTAGTAGAGTCACCAAAAATCTGTTAGTGAACAGATTTGTCTTTCTACAAATAACCTTTTAAGTTTACTCTATCACCCTTAAAAGACAAACTATTTATAACAGTTGGGTAAGTGTCTTTCGAGATCACTTCCCTCTGAATTTTATAATAGGTACAACTCCCTAATATGATATTCAATGAAATGAGATAGTGATTTAACTGATTAGATTTTAACCAGAAAGCTTATAAAGGTAGCAATTATCATTCTTTGATGATATGCTTCTAAAGAACTATGAAGTAAATATAACTAAATAATGAATACGAAGGAAACACAGTCACTTCCGCAATGACATTTCATGAAAAACATAAATAGCTTTTTGACTTCGGATAATAGATAACAGATGAAATTCAAGATTTAGATATCATGCAACAGCTAACAAAGATATAAAATAGGCCAAACAAAATGCCAACACAGGGCACCTTGCTCTAGATCATAAACAACACAGATTCAATAACCTTCCTATCATATATTTCAAAAATTACTATACAGATAATTGTCTGAAAGCTATTCTGTTCATAACATTCACCATATGAACTATAATTATCAAAACTATTTATATCAATCCAAAGTTTTTCCGAATCCTTTAAAATTTTAAACAACCAGAATAAATAGCAATAGAGCACCGAGAGGCCTCCCGAAAAACATGGCCTCTCGGGCAAACAGTTAAGTAACTAATCCACCAGAAAGAGGACACATGTCCTCAAAGTTTATCATGATAACATAGTAAAAAGGGAAACTAGATGGCCGAAACAGGCTCCTTATCTATGGCACGATACTCGCTTGTTGCTGGACTTCCTTCTTCGTCGGTAACTGATTGAGTCGACTTCCATTCTTTATATGCTTGAACTAGTTCCTTTGCAAGCGACAGATGCGGGATTTTATAGTTCACTATTCGGGCCATGGAGGCATCTTTGTTCCAACTCAGCTTCTTCACCTTCTCAGTAACATTGGATAACTGATCAACACACAAATAAAGCATGGATTCAATCCTTTCTATCTAGGTTAAATTAGAGGCTTTGGGATGAATCTTTTCTATGATAGTTTTAATGGCTGAGTCAAAAGCATCCAAAGCACCTTTCAATTCTTGTTCGCTAAAGACAGAGGGGTAGGTATAAGTGAAATTAATCACTTTCAACTCTGTTAGGGCAGCCTTTTGGATCTTCTTAGCTTCAGCTTCATATTCCTTATTTTTCGTAATGGCACTTCTTATCAGAGTAATACGCCAGCTGATATTTTTCCTAAGAATGAAGAAGTGAGACTCCTCAGCACCCTTTAGCGACTTTTCTACATAGAATTTATTAAATCCGTGCCTTTCAATTTCCATAAATTTGGTCATTGCTGACACCCATTTTTCTTCATCTGTACCCCATACTTGACGTTGAGCCTGCAACTCTCCTATTGTTGTCTTAGTGTTATGAAGAATCAAATGTGAATCTTTAATATATTGCCTGCCATTATTTAGCACTTGAGCCATCCATTCATCAATTGAAGAAACTAAAGTCCATCCCCTTTGAACTTGATTCAACAGAGTCTTACTTTCTTCAGAATTGGGATCAAACACTTGAGAAGATTGAGACAATAGGGTAGCATCAAAGTTGCAGAATGCATTAATAAACTGAGAAAGTGAAACAATGGTCTGTTTCAACTGTTTCTTCTCTTTGCTATCTTGCACCGATGTAATCAACATTTGTTGGGCTGCTTCTTTGAATAGGTGGTTTTTCCCGGCTCTGTCCATTGTTCCCAACTCAATTTTGGTCACTTCAAAATCCTCAACCGCCACATCTTGCTTCTCCTCCTTTGGCCTGTAAGTAGTGACCTCGGCTGTCCACTTCCTAGTTTTAGCATCAGCAAACATGTGTGCTGTGCTTTTCACCTTCTTGGCTTTAGGGGTTTTCTGAGCATATTTACTCACAATATCTTGCACTGGTATTGACACAGGAATCAGACTCTGCTTCTTATTGTAACCACCTGAATTTGGTCTGTCGCAACTATGGACCCTATTTGCCGTAAGTGTGATCATACCCTTGATTTATGTCCAAACGACCCTGTTACTGCTTGGCATAATTCTTTTTATCAATTTAATATCCTAGGTGATTTTTATCACTGATTTATATTAACTATTATAGCCATACAATTCAAATCAATTTTGACCAATCAAATCAAATCAAAATCAAACATGGCTATAGTATTTAATTATAA
>MU226879.1:3102253-3112585 GCA_018584345.1 Thuja plicata | reverse complement strand
TTTACTCTGTTTGGCCTATTTTTGTCATTAACAATAACATTCCTCCATGGATGTCAATAAAGAGGGAGAACATTATGTTTGCAATGATTGTTCCAGGTATTTTATCATTTAGTCCAGTTATTTGCATGTAATTATAAATCTTGCAGTAAAATGGTCATAATAATTATGTAATGTTGGTGTTCGTTCAACTAGGTAAGTACCAAGTTAAAGATATGATTGTATATATTGAGCCTCTTATCGATGAGTTGCTAGAGTTATGGAGTGGAGACCGGATTAATATTAGTGCCTTTCGTTGGTTATTAACGGAGCAGCAAAGTGATGCCATAAAAGAAGTGATATGAAAAATTGGATTTCCCATAGGATTTGCTGCGAACATAAGCAGTCTCGTATCAAAGGAAAGTGAATTTGGACCTAGGTTGAAAATGCATGATTGGCATACCTTCATCAAGGTAATTCATGTTATTTTGTATTTAAAATATATTCATAAATTTCATGTACTTTTCATTGTATTATGTGACAAAAGAATGACATGATTAGTTTATAATTGTTGTGGTACGTGCTACCCCTATCTCTCCCAGAGAACTTCAATAATAACATTAAAAAAGTGATATATGATCTTGGAAAATACATGAGGCAAGCAGTGATATCTGTTCAATTTTTGTATATATTTATTATATTCACAATTTGTTTTTCTTGTTATGTAATAAATTGTAAAGTCTCATATTTATATATTTATGTGTCTTGAACGTCTTTTAGGTGGTTGTCATGTAAAGAAATCCATAAAGAAGAAATAAAATATTGGAAGAGGAATTCCTCCTCTAATGTGTGAAATGTAAAAGTATCTACCTTCAACTTTTTTCAATGCACAAGAACACTACCTCATACACCAAGTTGAGGAGATTGAATTATGTGGACCTATACACACTCAGTCAATGCAGATGGTTTAGAGGCACTTGAAATTTTTTAAGGCTTTGGTTTGATAAAGATCATGTCCTGAGGGTTCTATGGTGGAGGAATATATGGTATACCAAACTATGGTGTATGTTACTAAATATCTTGCTAAGTTTGCAATAAAGATCCATATAGATCGCATTTGGGATCTTGACACCATTAGAAAAATTGAAGGGGAGTACTTGGTGGGGAAAGGTAGATTGAGGAAAGTGAGAGGTAATAAATTATAAGTTGTTATTGTAGTTAATTAATTCTTAATGTTCAAAATTAATCAGTTTTAAGTCATCTATTTTTTGTACAAATGATCAGGAGTAGGATGCAATACATTTGTATATTGCAAACAATCAAGATTGGATGACAGTATGGATTGAACGATGTCATCATTTTGGTCGCACATTAACATGGCAAGCTATGTCTTCATTGGTTAAAGAAGCTCATCGTAATGGAGATTCCAATGTTACACAAAGGGAAATAGATTTAGCATATGGTTTAAGATATTTTTAGGTATGTATAAATTTGTTAATCATCCGTACACTTATCAACTCCTGATGCAATAGTTTTTACATGTTCTACATATTATTGTAGGCCAAACACCACAAGGCTATGTTTTGCAATGGTCATAAATTTTGCATCAAAAAGTTGGATGACACAAAGAGAACTTGTGATTCTGGGATAAGTGCATTCTTTCAAGTGACTAATATTTCATCTAAAAATGACTTACATCCTTGATAGTCTCAAAATTGAGGCTATGACTTTAATTCCTTCAAATTAGTTCTCTTCATCATCAGATGGTACAGGCTACGAATTAATCAAAATGATCATGATAGAACTATTATTGAACATGACAATGGATTTCCAATGATTAATAAAAGGTGGTTTGAGCCAGTTGGGGATGAGCCCTATGTTCTTCCAAGCCAATGTGAGCATGTATTTTACTCAGAGGTTCCACATAAACTGGGCTGGTCATTTGTTATTACACATGATCCAAGAGGAAGGTTGATAAGGTATAATGCGATGGAAGAAGAAGATTCTGAACAAGTAGAAGATGATGTAGATGATCATCACGATTGACAGTTAGTCGATGATGTTCTCGACGCAACTTTTCAAGAAGAAGAAGAAGAAGAAGAATATGATGATGATGATGATGATGATGATGATGATGATGACGATGACGATGATGATGATGCTACCGATGATGATGATGATGATGATGATGATGGTGGTGGTGGTGGTGGTGGTGGTGGTGGTGGTGGTGGGGTGGCTCTGATGGACTTTATTAACAATCAAGCTCTCTTGGATCTTGAACTTAGAGGGAATAACTTTACCTGGTCTAATAGATGAACTAGAGAAAATTTGATCCAAGTTTGTCTAGATAGTACCATGCTTTCTAAGGACTAGATTCTTCACTATGATTGCTCTTTATCTTCTCTCCCTCGGGTAGGTCCAGACCACTCACCTATCTCCACCTAGGTGAATCCTATTTTGGGTAAGAGAAATCACCTCTTCAAATTTGAGAAAACGTGGATGCAGCACCCAAACATAGCTAAAAATATTGCTGACTGGTGGAACGTCCAAGTGGAAGGTACAACTATGTATAGAGTTGCTCAAAAACTTAAAAGAATTAAGCACAAAGTTAAGGTCTAGAGAAAAGAAGAGTTTGGTGATATTTTTAAAATTAAAAGCTTGATCCAAGCTAACCTCCAAGAGATCAAAAAAAATATTGACCTGGAGAGCTTATCTGCAGAGAACAAAATTAAGGAAAACAAAATCCAAGTTGATTATCATAACATTATTTCTAAGGAGGAGGTGTTTTGGAGACAACGTTCCAAAGCTCTTTGGCTACAAGCAGGGGATAAGAACACCCAGTTCTTCCATCTTACTGCCCAGAAACATAAGGCTTCTAATAGGATTGAGTATATAAATGGGTCTCATGGTAGGCTGAGCGAGGAGGAAGAAATCAAAAAAGAATTATCAGTTTATTTTGGTTCTCTTCTTAAAGATGACCCTGACCTATCAGAGGATAATCAGTAGTTGCTTCTTGACTCGAAGCTGAGTATCATATCAAGAGAAGATAATAAAATGATGAGTAAAATTCTGTCGACTAAAGAAATCAAGGCTGCGGTGTTCCCCTTTGAAGGAGAAAAATCTCCTGGTCCGAATGGGTTCCCTCCTTTCTTCTTCTACTCTTTCTGTGACATTGTGGAGAGATAATATCTGGAAGGATCTTCAGAATACGAGTTGTGAGGACCTTGGAGATGATCTTATAGAACGTATTACACAAGCTGATTGATCTAAAGCTATCAACATTATCTGCCCCTAGTCTCTTAGGGATAAGGACAAAAAAATTAGAGTTCACTTCCCTCAAGAGGGATCCAGAACCAAAGAATTATATGGGATAAAACCATTTTGCTGGGGAGAGATAATATCTAGAAGGATCTTCAGAATACGAGTTGTGAGGACCTTGGAGTTGATCTTATAGAATGTATTACACAAGCTGATCGATCTAAAGCTATCAACATTATCTGCCCCTAGTCTCTTAGGGATAAGGACAAAAAAATTAGAGTTCACTTCCCTCAAGAGGGGTCCAGAACCAAAGAATTCTTTCATAGCAATGCTATGAAAGAATTCTTTGGTTCTGGATCCCTCTTGAGGGAAGTGAACTCTAATTTTTTTGTCCTTATCCCTAAGAGACTAGGGGCAGATAATGTTGATAGCTTTAGATTGATCAGCTTGTGTAATACGTTCTATAAGATCATCTCCAAGGTCCTCACAACTCGTATTATGAAGATCCTTTGAGATATTATCTCTCCCCAGCAAAATGGTTTTGTCCTGAGCTGTCAAATTCTGGACTCTATCATTTTTGTTCATGGGAACATTCACTCTGTTGAGGTCTCAAAAAAGGATAGATTCCTTATGAAGGTTGACCTCTCAAAGGCTTACAATAGAGTGGACTAGAAATTCCTCTACAAATTCCTTTCTGCTTTTGGCTTCTCTCTGAAAGTGGTGGGCCTTATTCAGCAACTTATTGCTTCTCCTTCTATTTCGGTGTTGGTGAATGGTTCATCTTCTAATCTATTTTTCCCCTCCAGAGGACTTCGCCAAGGGGACCCTATTTCTCTGATCCTCTTTTCTATAATGGATGAAAGCCTGGGTCGTATGTTTCCTAAAGGGATCCTGGAGGGATTGGTTCAGGGGCTTCTCCCCTCATCCTTTTGTCCTCATAGCTCCCATGAGCAGTTTGTGGATGATACAATTCTTATGGGATCCTCCTCTATTAAAGAAGTGAAAGCTATCAAGAAGGCTCTTGATACTTACTCCTCGGGTACTAGTCAGCTTATTAATTGGGATAAAATTTCCCTCTTCTTTGTTAACACTCCCCCTAAGCATCAGCAAAGAATGGCGGCTATCCTTGGTTGTTCCATTGCTAACTTCCCATCCAGCTATCTCGGCCTCCCTTTGGGTCTGAAACCTCCAGAGTCTTTCTGGAATGCTATTGTGGATAATTTCAACAATAAAATTTCTCGATGGAAAGGCTCCCTCCTCAGCAATGCTGGGAAAGTTCTGTTGACCAAGAGTTCCCTCCAAAATCTCCCAATTTATGCGTTGAGTCTCTTCAAAATCCCTTCCAAATATGCAGATATTATTGAGAAGATACAGAAAAGATTCTTGTGGACTGGTACGGAAGAGAAAAATAGAATCCACCTGGTGGCTTGGGATAAAGTGTGTCAGCCTATTAAGCATGGGGGCCTTGGTATCAAAAAAATTAGGGACATTAATATTGCTCTCCTAGCTCAGCAATGCTGGAGAAATTTTGGAGAAGAAAAAGGATGGAATAAAATACTTAAGTCAAAATATATTTTTGCCACACTCACTATTGATTCATTTTTATCCTCTTCTAACTCTATTCAAGGGTCGGTGATTTGGGACATCATCTTGAAAGCTAGGCATCTTGCAGCTAAAGGAGCTAGGTGGAAAGTGGGCAACGGGCAGAAAATCAACTTCTGGGAGGACCCTTGGTTTAAGGAGAAACCTCTCATCCAGTACCCAGGTATGGCTCAGTTTGCGGAGATCTGCACTCTCAGAGTAGGGTGTAAAGTTGTAGATTACTGGATAGAAAACAAATGGATCAACTTGAGTACCATTGACCCTCTTTTGTCTCCTATTAACCTAGATCTTGCCTCCTAGGTTATTAGAAATAACAATTAAGATGAACTTGTTTGGGCCCCTAACTCTAATGGTAAATTCTTTGTGGCTTCAACTTATTCGATGATCTCCCCCCTTGGTGATGAGCCCTACTGGGCTAAGGTTTGGAACCCTTCCCTGATTCCCAAAATTATCTTTTTTCTGGCTTTTTATTCAGGACAAAATCCTCACTACTGAGAACCTGACAAAAAGAGGTTGGATGATACCTAACAGATGTTACCTTTGTATGAAAGATGTTGAGTCATCTTCTCACCTTCTGCTCCATTGTCAATTCTCTAGGGATGTTTGGAGGGTTGTGTTGCAACACTGGAAAGTTAGCTAGGTGTTCCCTAATACTATTATAGACTTTTTGAATCAATGGAGATCTCCCACCCCTAACCAGTTGGGAAAACTCGTGTAGAACTATACTACCCCTCTTGTCATATGGAGGATATGGAAAGAAAGAAATGGTAGGATATTCAAAAACATCACCTCTACTCCCTTCCTGGTCGGATCCAAAATTATTAGCAGCATTATTGAAAATACTAAAACTGCTTGTGACCTCAAACCGAAAATGCTAGAAGGGAACCCCAATAAAAATATTATTGAACACTGGAATTTTTATTCTAAGCTAAATCCCTCTCCTTCCTCCCGTGAGGCTGCTGTTTGGAGCTCCCCTCATCTTGGATGGCATAAGGTGAATTTTGATGGAGCGGCTAAAGGGAATCTTGGCATTGATGGATGTGGGTGTATTGTTACAAATGCTAAAGGAAGATGTATTGTTACTGCTGCAATACCTATTGGTGTTCAAACTAGTCATATGGCAGAAGCTATGGCGGCCCTCTATGCTTGTAAATTAGCTAAAAGTCAAAATTGTTCTAAACTTTGGTTTGAAGGAGACTCGATGAACACAATCAATTGCATCAATGGTATTCAGCCTCCCTCTTGGAATATTGGTCATATCATTGATCAAATAAAAAAGATGTTAGTAGGGTTCGAGACCACACATGCTAGCCACGCATTCAGAGAGGCGAACCGCGTGGCTGACAACCTGGTGAATGAAGGTGTCTTAATTTTTGATGTCAGAGACTGGAAAGGCAACCAAGGATTAAAAAATGATATCCTAAATCTACTGAGGTATGATCAAATCCACAACAAACCTGGAAATATTACTCTTGATGATAACAAGTAAACATGGTAATCAGAATTGCCCCATTTTTGAGCCTCGCACGCACAACAACAAGTGCATTAATTATTACGCTTATGAGATTGATAATTTCATTTCTTTAAAAAGGCATCATTTCCTCATTAATCGCCTGCATAGCTTTCAACATACTCTGTCTATGCAAATCTCCACTTTCTGGGTGATTGCTAAAATGGGTGGAAAATTGAAACGAGAAGAACCGTCTATCTGCAAATGGAGAAAAGAGGCCAAGGTCTGGAAGAGACTCAAGGAAGGATGGGTTACAGACTATATGGAGAAACTCCATGGTTATGATAAGGATATCTCAAAGGAGTTCAGAGACAGCTAGGACAATGGCAAAGTGACTATCTGTGGTAAGACTTTCCTTGTCTCTTAGAAAATAATCTCTGAAATTATGGGTCTAAAAATGTCTAGTCTAAAACATTTTAGAAGTGGGGTTATGGAAAAAAGCGCTGCCAGAATGTACCCTAAGACCCAGGAGGAAAAATATTTACTTGTTAAACAGAAGGGTGATTATGTTTTGTGTTGTCATATGAAACTTTTTTGGGAAAAAATGGTTAAAGCTTTAATGCAGTATTTTACCCTAGAGGTTGGGTACACTAGGGTTTATAATTTTCACTTCATTTTGGTTAATCACTTTAGATACAATAGGAAAATTTATTTTCCCTATTTTCTTCTCAAATCTTTGGGTAACAGTATAATGGAACACAGAAAGAATTTCAACAAGCCCATTCTCCATAATGGGCTTATTCTATTTATATACGAGTATGAGAATTCTAAGTTGCAGGGTAACTCCCAGGCTGAAGGCTCGAATAGGGGAAAGAAAGGCAAAAGACCTATGGCGAGTGACAACAATATGCCAGGTAAAAAGAGAAAGGGGAAAATGAGTAATTTAGGGGATGACCCTGCTAAGATCCTCACAGAGGAGGAAGGAATGAACACAGACAACGAATCTGAGACTAAGGGGAAGGGAGATAAAAGTGCTAAGGGCAAGGAAGATAAGTTCATCTCAGAGGAAACTGGTATGGAAACAAGGGAATATACTGAATCCCTAGAGTAGGAAACTACAGGCTCCTCTGAGGATATGGAAACTGAGAGCAAAGGTAGTTCTGAGGATAAGGATATAGAAGGTCAGCAAGGCAACATAATGCTGGAGGAAGCCGAGGTGAGAACTAAGTCCCCTAAGAAAAAGAACGAGTCGAATATAGAGAAGGTTGATCCTGACAGCACTCCCATCCTGGTGAATTATGTTAAGTCTGAGTCTAATGAGGGCAAGCAGTCCAGGGAGATTTCAAAAAAAGAAGGGGGAAATAAAGAAGAAGGGAATAACAAGCAAGATAGTGAGAAAGCAGGTGGCAGCAATGAAAATGAAATAGAAAAAATTCAAGAACCTTCTAGATTTATGCAGGTAGTCAAAGAGAGGACAGAGATGGACAATCAACTGAACTCCTCACTCCTGGATGAAATTAGAGACATCGATGGTAGGTATGATGACCTCTAGGATAGAGTTAATAAGATTTCTATCCTGCTGGCTGAACCTGTGAATAAGAGTACTAAGAATAATGAAAGTCAAGAAGAAGAAATAGACAAAAGACTGTTGGAGAAGCTGGAACTTAGAATTAATGCAGTGGTCAATTTTTGTCAGCGTACAATAGAGAGTCACCTTCAGAGTATTAAAAATACTCTCAGTCATTTGATGAAGAACAACTATGAAGGCATGAAGGTGACTGATAGCAATTTAAAGGTGCTTCTCGCGGTGCTGGATGGGAACTCTACTCCTATTATAGTGGATGATGATACTGTTATTGATGCAAGCGTTGCTGGCGCAGGAACTCGTACTAGGGCGAGTGCCAAAAAGGTGAAAAGGGTGTCTCAAAGGAAATTAAAGATCTCAGGGAGGCCATCAAAAAGTATCAGAATGTGATGGCTGACTCAGCAGAGATGGTAGAACAGAGTTTACTGTGCTTTGTGGTTGTTCTATTTTTGTCTAGGTTTCATCTTTTGACTGGTTGTAATGTTGGAGGGTTCTTATAGTTTCTATCTTATACCCCCAGCTGTTTCTTTTTGTTGTATGTCTCATTTTTTGTAGTTCTATATTCTGCCTATCTTTAGCTTCTTGTTGTTCAGGGTTATTGTTCCCTTCAAAAACTATTTTAATCTTAATCAAAAACATTGATTATCACATTAATATTAAATTATATTATATTTAATACAAATTTATATTTAATATAAATGAGAAATTTTATCTACCAATTTATTAACTTAGAGTTGTACACATATAAATTAATTTTTAATAAAATGTATTATTATAATATGATTATAGCATTCTTTTTTAATATTTATTATTGTTGTACTTTCTTTCAATTCAAATTAAATATACATATTCATATTAATGGAGGTAACGGTTGTTTTTCAAAAAACTAATATGGACACTGCATTTGGAGGTAATATCAATTTAAAAGAAAATTTTGAAAAATACCAAAATTTGATAGAAGACTACACCCATCTATCCCAGAGTAAATCTGGTTTGATAAGTAGCACAATCATCATAGAATTATCTAGAAAAATAGACTATTAGCTAAACTAGGGATAATAGTGACATGACAGACCTTTCAACAAGGTGGAGAGGATACATCATTTCAGGATTTATGGAGGATCCTCTTGTGGTAGTGAGGCGGGGATGCGACTAAGCTCCAGACAGAATGCACAATTGACCAAGTTTGAAAAATCTAAAAACACCATTGAATTTCACAAAAAAATTCAACATCTGTTCTTCCTGATCTACATATTTTGTGTTCAAAAACCACAAAAAAATTGTCAAAAACTTACCATTTTTTTGTCTTTAGTGCATTCTGTCTAGAGCTTAAAGGAGTCATGAAGTGGATGGCTCAATCTCAGAAAGTAGTTGAAAGGATACTACGTGGGTGAATATCATCAAGTTTGGCAGTGTCTGGGTTTTTGCATGTCTTATGAAATCGTGAAACTCATTAGGAGTATATTGTGTATGAGGAAAGTTTACAATGTATTGGGAATGTCGATGAATTATTGACGTTTATCTTGGCAACATTCTTTCTTTACTGGCAATGGAAACATTCTTTCTTTACTGGTGATAAACTAGGTATTAGTGTGATGGTACTTCTGGTATTTAGGGTGCTATTTCTAGATTGAGGGTTGATTTTATGCAAACAAACAAGCGACTAGAAGGAATTCAGAAGATGGGTACCTCTATTAAACTCAGCTTTCCCAACAGATAGACGACTTGTGATGGTTCCTTAATAGACCATAAAATCAGGGAGCTAGCAAAATATAATCATTGTTTCATTGTTCATGCAAATTAGGAGGGTTTTAGGTTTCAATTATCTACATACAAACCATCTCCTGAGAGTGGATTCAAGCATTTGTTCTGACTTTTTAACATTGAATCTACTGGTGGGAGAATCCAAAGTGGTTGCAGAATAAATATGCAAAAAATATTCAAGGAGAAATACTTAAAGGGTCTCCACGATACCATTATCAACGTGGATGAAAATATCACAATACCTTTCCCCATGGACTATGAATGTGTTATCAAAGCTAGAGGTAGATTTCCAAATCTACGAAGCAGACCTCGAAGAACCACCTATGGGGGTCTGTTTAGAAGGTTTTTCGTGTTGATTGAGTGGGAGTGGGAATTTAAGGAGCTAAGAATGGGTGTTATTTAAAGGAGTGTAAATTTTTTGAGAAGAGTTAATATGGGTATGAATGAGTTCCCGGAAGAACCAATTGATGATAACATAAAAGAACGAAGTATACGTATTCAAATACAGGTATGAAGAAAACAAGAATGAGATTCGAAGCAAAGACTTGTTAGATGAAGTGGAGGATGAAATAATGGAGAAAGGTGGAGAGGCCCAAGAGGAACATGTTGTTGGGACATCATCTATGTTGGAGAAAGAGATACATAATTGAAGTTTTTTAAGCTTTTGACAGATATGTATATGTATAAACTTTATATT
>MU226879.1:3016638-3047555 GCA_018584345.1 Thuja plicata | reverse complement strand
CTCATCTAATGTGTGAAATGTAAAAGTGTCTACCTTCAACTTTTTTCAATGCACAAGAACACTACCTCATACACCAAGTTGAGGAGATTGAATTATGTGGACCTATACACACTCAGTCAATGCGGATGGTTTAGAGGCACTTGAAATTTTTTAAGGCTTTGGTTTGACAAAGATTGCATCCTGAGGGTTCTATGGTGGAGGAATATATGGTATACCAGACTATGGTGTATGTTACTGAATATCTTGCTAAGCTTGCAATAAAGATCCATACATATTGCATTTGGGATCTCGACACCGTTAGAAAAATTGAAGGGGAGTACTTGGTGGGGAAAGGTAGATTGAGAAAAGTCAGAGAGAATAAATTATAAGTTGTTATTGTAGTTAATTAATTCTTAATGTTCAAAATTAATTGGTTTTAAGTCATCTATTTTTTGTACAACTGGTCGGGAGTGAGATGCAATACATTTGTATATTGCAAACAATCAAGATTGGATGATAGTATGGATTGAACGATGTCATCATTTTGGTTGCACATTAACATGGCAAGCTATGTCTTCATTGGTTAAAGAAGCTCATCGTAATGGAGATTCCAATGTTACACAAAGGGAAATAGATTTAGTATATGGTTTAAGATATTTTTAGGTACGTATAAATTTGTTAATCATCCGTACACTTATCAACTCCTGATGCAATAGTTTTTACATGTTTTACATATTATTGTAGGCCAAACCCCACAAGGCTATGTTTTGAAATTGTCATAAATTTTGCATCAAAAAGTTGGATGACACAAAGAGAACTTGTGATTCTAGGATAAGTGCAGTCTTTCAGGTGACTAATATTTCATCTAGAAATGACTTACATCCTTGATAGTCTCAAAATTGAGGCTATGGGATTTTGGATGATATACTTGAGTGTGACTTTAATTCCTTCAAATTAGTTCTCTTCGTCATCATATGGTACAGGCTACGACTTAATCAAAATGATCATGATAGAACTATTATTGAACATGACAATGGATTTCCAATGATTAATAAAAGGTGGTTTGAGCCAGTTGGGGATGAGCCCTATGTTCTTCCAAGCCAATATGACCAGGTATTTTACTCAGAGGTTCCACATAAACTGGGCTGGTCATTTGTTATTAGACATGATCCAAGAGGAAGGTTGATAAGGTATAATGCGATGGAAGAAGAAGATTCTGAACAAGTAGAAGATGAGGTAGATGATGATCACGATTGACAGTTAGTTGATGATGTTCCCGACACAACTTTTCAACAAGAAGATGAAGAAGATGATGATGATGATGATGATGATGATGATGATGATGTATGCAGGAGCACACCTAACTCAAACCCCTAGTTCCTTATTTATGGCATGTACTGACTCTAGCCAAGTCAGGAGAGTGTGTGTAGACCTTAGAAGGTCATTTATTTTCCCTAAGATGGATATGACTAGGTCAATCCATGTCTAGCTAGGTTGCTTAGCTGGTTTCTTGATTTTTGGTTAACACTATTTTGGTTAACACTGTCGGTTAAAACTGTGTCAGTTAACACTGTGTCGGTTAACACTGTCGGTTAACACTATGTTAGTTAACACTGTTGGTTAACACTATCGGTTAACACTATTAGTTAATCTAGATAGGTGGTCAGTTTTGTGTTACTGTTGCTCAGTAAAGTCAGTCGCAATGGCCCATGAAAAGCGAATCTTGTCTTTTATGGACAGTATGGTCAGTTGTAACGGTTCCTAAAGAGATACTTATGAATATGTGGGCATTTAGGGTTGTTCCAATGAGAGGATGGTTATTAAGAACATTCCAAGCCTTCATTTTGGAGATCTAGAAGGTAGAGATTGAAAAAGAGGAGAAGCTACAGGAAAGTTAGAGAGATTTGCAGATTATTGTACTATTTTGTTTTGTTTCCAGTAATGAGAAGTTACAGACTGTGTGTTTAGTGGATATCAAGTTTCTTTGTGGTTCCTTTTGCATGCAAGTATATTAGTTACTTTATTTTCTTTTTTGTAAGTTGTTAGTTCTTCACCCGTTCTGGGTTGTAAGTAGTAATGGCCCCTCGAGATTCCTGAATCCATGGTGAGATTCATGTGTTGGGATGGAACTCGAGAGGAGAACTTGTACATAGTTTTCTTTTTGTTTTCTGTAGGAGAAGTAATGAAAAAGAGTTTGGATATCTTACCCTAGGCGAGCTTGGTAATAGTGCAGCTAGGGAAGAGAATGAAAGAAATGTTCAGAAAATATTGAATAAGTGAGTAGAATGAATGTATTTGTGTAGGTTTAGCAAGAAGAAGATAAAAAGCATTTTGATGGGGAATGAGTCTTGAAGAGGAGGTAAAGTTGAGAGTGACTTACCTCAATTTAGGGTTGTGAACACCCTAAGAGATCTAGGAGAAAGATCTCAGAATAGAGCCAAGTTGGTTCTATAGCAGCAACAAGACTTCTATCCACATCAAATTGGTATCAGAGCCTAAATTGATTGGGCTTGTGGTAGATGTTCCAGCCAATAGTATCAGTAGGTGAAAACAAGATGGTCGCCAATGTAGAGCTTGCAAAGGAAGTAGATGAGCAGAAGAGGGTAATAGAAGACCAAAGGGAAAGGAGTAGACTCCTTGAAGAAGCCCTAGACGAGATGAAGGTAAAACTTCAAGAATTTGCAGATGCAACAAAAGGAAAAGATGGAGATGAAGTCAGCAGCAGCAAAGGGAAGTAGAAAGTTCAACATTAACATGGTGGAAATACCTCCAAGAAGAGAGGGAGAAGATGTGTAAGAATCCAATTTCAAATTGGAAGGCCATGTTAAACAAGGTAAAGGAGCAATACCTACATGAGGATTATGAAATCTGGTTACACAAGAAGAGGCAGAGTTTGAAGCAAAAAGATTTGGATGTGGCTACGTATACTGAAGAATTCCAGAAGTTGTGCTTGAGGTCAAGAGTCCAAGAGGATGAGACTATCATGGTGGCTAGGTATCTTGGAGGTCTAAAATGGAATATCCAAGAGGAAATTAGTTTGTGGACTCCCACAACCGTCCATAAGTGTTTCCAACTTGCATTAAAAGTGGAAGAGAATAACAAGAAGAAATCAGAATCAAACTTTAGAGGAAGAGGTAGAGGTAGAGAAGGAAGAGAAAAAGGAGGCTATGGTGGAAGGGGATCAAATTCAAGGCAGAAAAGTGAGAACAAGCTCACTGAAAATCAGGAAGGAAACTCAAATAGAGGAGGTTCCAGCAGAGGTAGAGGCTCTAACACTAGTTGGAAAGGAAGGAGCAGCAACAATCAAGGAAGAGGAGCATCCTACTTTTCCACCATGAAGTACTACCATTGCAATCAGCTAGGGCATCATGCCTATAGGTGTCCTGAAAAAGGTTCTACTTCTCAAGGAGGTGGAAAGAGATTTAACTATGTCCAAGAAGAATCAAGTTGCAGTAGCAAGCCATCTGAGGTACCTTTAGAATCAGAGGAAGGTGAGATCCTCATGATAAAGAGGACATTGATCAAAGAGCCAAGAAAAGAAGAACCAAGCCAAGAAGGGAACTCTTTAGAGTGAAGTGCAAGATCATAGGAAAGGTGTGTAGATTCATTATTGATTTATGATCAACTGATAATATCATTAGTGAAGAGGTAGCCACCAAGTTAAATTTGAAAAGGATTCCACATGACAACCCATACAAGGTTACATGGTTTAATAAAGGATAGCATGTGTTTGTAGGAGAACAAGCATGGGTAGAATTCACCATTGGCAAGTAAAAGGACAAAGTTATATGTGACATTCTTCCCATGGATGCATGCCACCTTCTACTTAGAAGGCCATGGCAATTTGATAGGCAAGCCATGCATGATGGAACCAAGAATGCATACTCATTTAAGAAAGATGGAGTGACTTTCAAAATTCAGTCACTAATAGAAGAAGGAGAGATGAAGACATCAAGTCCAAGTGTGCTCATGGTTGGTGAGAAGGATTTATTGAAGACTCTAGGAGAAGGAGAAGTTGGATTTTCTTTAGTATTGAAGCCAAAAGATGAATTTTCTGTTAAGAAATCAGAGATACCAAATGAGGTAAAAGAAATACTTGAAGAGTATAGGGATATTGTGAATGATGGCTAGCCCACTACCGTACCTCCTAAGAGACTTGTTAGCCACAATATTGACTTCATACCAAGAGCTCCTTTACCCAACAAAGCTACCTATAAGATGACCCCTAAGAAAAATGAGGAGATAGCCAAGCAAATCAGAGAGTTATTAGACCAAGGCCTAATTAGGAAAAGCATAAGCCCATGTGCAGTCCCTACTATTTTAGCACCTAAGAAAGGAGGAGCTTGGAGACTTTGTACTAATTCTAGAGACATTAATAGAATCACCATTAGGTATAGGTTCTCAATACCCAGAATTGAAGACCTAATGGATTGCTTAGGGGAGGCAAAGTACTTCAACAAGATTGATCTTAAGAGTGGCTACCACCAAATCAGGATAAATGAAGGAGATGAATGGAAGACAGCCTTCAAAACTACAGAAGGTTTGTATGAATGGCTTGTAATGCCATTTGGTTTTTCTAATGCTCCCTCAAGTTTTATGAGGCTTATGAATGAGGTATTGGTAGAATGTATTGGTAAGTTTGTTGTTGTCTACCTAGATGACATTTTAGTTCTGAGTAGAACTAAGGAGGAGCATATTAGGCATTGAAAATTATTTTCAAAAAATTGCATGATGAAAAGCTAATGATCAATTTGGAGAAGTGTGACTTCATGAAGCAGGAGCTTGTATATCTCAGTTTTGTTTTGTCACAGGGTAACCTCGAAATGGACCAAGAAAAGGTGGATGCCATTCTAAGTTGGCCTACTCCCAAGGCTGCCACAAAGGTGAGAATTTTCCATGGTTTATCTCAGTATTACAGAAAGTTCATTAGACATTTTAGTGGGATTTGTGCACCTATGTTAGACACCATTAGAGGTGGGATGAAGACAAAGTTTCAATGGACACCACAAGGAGACAAAGGGTTTGAAACACTCAAGGAGAAGATAGCAGAGTTGCCTACTCTAGTCCTTCCAATCTTTGATAATATTTTTACATTAGAATGTGATGCAAGTAATGTGGCTATTGGGGCTATCATAAGCCAAGAAGGAATACCAGTAGCTTTCCATAGTGAGAAGTTCAATGATGCAAATAAGTACTCTTCTTATGACTTAGAGTTGTATCCTATAGCCCAAGAACTCAAGAAGTGGAGGCACTACTTGCTACCAAAGGATTTCATACTATTAACCAAACTCTTAGCTTCCTTCACTCTCAAGACAAGCTTAGCAGCAAACACATGAAGTGGGTGGAGTATCTACAAGCCTAAACTTTCCATATCAAGCATAAAAAGGGAATACAAAATAAGGTCATTGATGCATTGAGTAGAAGGCTACTCACAGTCTAAGAAGTTTAGCTACAAAGCATAGGTATTAATAGATTCAAAGACCTATATGATAAAGATGAATATTTTGCCCAAATCTACAAGGTATGCAAGGAGTTTAAAAACAACTTTCATGGTGAGTTTTCTGAATATACTTTGCAGAATGATTTGTTGTTTAAAGGAGGTCAAATTTGTGTTCCTAAAGGGTCTATGAGAGAGAATTTGATTCAAGAAAAACATAATGGAGCACTTAGTGGTCATTTTGGAGTTAGTAAGACTCAAGAGCTAGTCACTAGGTTCTATTTTTGGCCTAGAATGAATAGAGATGTTAGATAGTATGTTGAGAGTTGTGTAGTGTGTCAAAAAGAAAAGGGCACATCTTCAAATCCAGGTCTTTATCAGCCACTTCCAATCCCAACCAGACCATGGGAATGCATAAGCATGGATTTTGTAGTTGGTTTGCCAAGAACAAGGTAGGGATATGATAATATTTTTGTTGTTGTGGACAGATTTAGTAAGATGGCACATTTTATACCTTGCAAGACTATTCATGATGCTTGTAACATTGCTTAGTTGTTTTTCAGTGGAGTGGTGAGGATCCATGGACTCCCACTTAGTATTGTTTCAAATAGGGACACCAAATTCATGAGCCATTTTTGGAAGACCTTATGGCAAAAGCTGGGCACTAACTTGTCTTTTGGATCTGCCTAAAATCCACATAAAGATGGCCAAATAAAGGTGGTCAATAGGATTCTTGGTAACTTGCTGAGATGCCTCACAAAGGAGTATGGTCAAGCATGGGACCAACTCATTGGACAAGCTGAATATGCATACAATGATACAGTGAACAGATCAATGGGTAAGAGTCCTTTTGAAATTGTTTATGACTTTCACCCAAGAGGAATTTTTGAACTTAGAGAATTGAAGGAAGGAATGCATGGTAGTGGATATGCTGAGGACTTTGCTCATTAAATGAGTGAAGTCCATGAAAGTGTGACAAAGAACTTGATTGAAAATGTTGAAAAGGTAAAGCAAAAGGTGGATGCAACAAAGAGGGATGTTCAGTTTCAAATTGGAGACTTTGTGATGGTACACTTGAACAAACATAGGCTGCAAAAAGGTGTTCCTCACAAGCTGCAGATGAAGAGGCTAGGTCCATGTAAGATACTTGCAAAGTATGAAAACAATGCATACAAGGTGCTTCTTGAAGACATTGGGCTGTCACCCATTTTCAACATTGTAGATGATGCCCTTCCAACTCTTGTTGTATGGATGTATGCTTTCACCTCATACTGCAATTGAGACTCCCATACCAAATTGTGTCCCTTCTTGTTTGGTGTTGAGCTCCTTTTTTATTCACTGAGGGTGACCTCTCAGAAGACCTTTGTAAAGCGTTCACAACACATCAAAAAAACATTGATGTAGCATGCTTTTCATCTCACTACAGATGCCTCTTAGGTCTACATCTAAGAGAGTGACTTGCATTCATTTAATGCACAGAATAAATCCCAGATTCAGTGATGATTTCTTCAAGAGAGAAGCCTGTATATATATCCCCTCCTCAAGTCAGCCCAAGACAAACATAACCACCCAACATAACAAAGTCGAACAAGATTAACTTAACAAAGATTAAATAAATTTCTATCCTAGTCGGTCTAGAAACAATTCAGTGAAATTATTTAATATTTTCATTTATTAATAGTTTTAATTTATTGTTTTGAGCCTAGCCGACCCAACCATAAATTGGGAAGATTGCAATATTCTTTGTAGCAATTGGTGATACAACTAGAGGAGCCATAATCATCTGCAAGTAAAACAACTATCACACAAAATAGATCAAGCAAGATAATATACTCAATACAATATGAGAATTTTGTATTCATTGCATAAATAAAATTGGGATTTCAATGAGGTTGAATGGCATTATTATAATGCATAGATGAATTACTTTTATAGAAAGCAATAGCCCTAAAATTAGGATAAAAAACTAACTCAAAGTGAAAAAGAAAACTAGAGGTAGATATGCAAATTAGAGCTAAACTAGACAAAACTAGGCTAAATTAGGCTCAACTAAAACCCAACTAAGTGAATTTAAGAAAAAAAATGTGCTCAAATAGCATAAGAATATGCATGAGAATAATCTTGAGCATTTGAATAAATAGAAATGCAACATATACAAATGTGCATGATGCAACACATGTATGTATGACAACATATATGCATGCTCTAACACTCTCGTCCCAAATTACTTGGCTTCAAGCAATTCATAATTGCATACCAAGCTGAATGCCAAGATCTCATATCAACCTCAGAAACATTGTTTTGAAACATTTTACTATGCTACTCTGAAATAAACATCTCTCTTCCAAACTCCATCACTGATCTTATCAATCCAAGAGTGTGAATGTTTATTGGTCCACCTCCATGTCACCAGAGTGCATAGCCATGGGACTTCCTAGATAAACTTGCAGCTCTTCTTCATGCCCCTCAATCTGAAACAAACCAAGCATTTCAACACTACAACTAATATTTGCATTAAATTGCATGACAAATCAATCTCATATATACTATGAATCATTACATGATGCAATTATCTTCATAACTAGAATTTGGGTTGATGTTCCATGAACATTACTATCTTAAGTCATTGAGGAGTCCTCTAGTTTGTCATCTTGAGACTTTGACCTTTCTTTCTACTCCACTATCACTTCTTTCTTGACCTCCTCTTGCGCTCCTATACTCTTCGAGTCTTCATCATTTCAAGTTCAACATTCACTACTGCTGAAATTTTCTCTTTAGTTATTATTTGTCTTTGTTAATACGTTATCATATAATTGAAAAAATTCCTTTCTCGTGGGTTACCCAATCCAGATTTCCCAAAAAATAATCAAAAGGAAATTTAGATTTAATTTGATTAGGCAGCTCTAAATATTCTTCAAAGATTTTGATTTCTTCAAATGTGTACTTTTTCTAATCAAGTCATTTTGTTTCAAAATTTCACTCCTCATATCATCTCCTTTGCCCATCCACTCAAAGCTCAAAATATTCAATAAAGATGAGACCTTCATGGATGGCTAGCCCTAAGTTCATATATTTAGCGTGATATTTATCCACTTCCTTAGCACATTCTTCAATTTGTCGCAATAGTATTAGATCCATAGCTATGTTTTTACATGAAGCTGCAAAACTACTCACATGTTGGTAGGAAGGTGGCTATGATATCACTAAAAGATGCCAAACATTATGCTGGCCCAAAATTATAGAATAAATCAGTTGAAGCAATAATTTCAATACCAGTCTTCATAGTAGCCTTCAAACCAATAGTAGCATACTCAGGAAATACATAGAACTCATAGCATCTTTGTTAAAGAAATGCATGACCCAGTAGTTTGTGAATTCTCAACTATAAGTAGTATGAACCAAATGTTTCAAAGTAAATTTTTCATGATGAACAAAAGCATCTTAATACAAAATCTTCCTGCACTTTAGGCTTATAGATGATATTGGAGTTCATGACATAAAACATATAAGAATCATCTAAATAGTTTAGCATAATTCCATATTGCTTGTAGACAACTCATAATGCATTGACAACTCAATACATATGAACAAAAATATTGATACAAATAATATCTTAACACTAGGAAATCTAGTGCAGTAGCTACCCTAATTTCTAGTTCGAATGTCTCAACATGGCGATATAGGTGCCTTTAGAGTGGCATTGTCTCAAATGATGCCCTTCCAACTCTACCTATAGGAGAAAATTTTGCAAGATATTAGAATCAAGACTCCCTTTCTAGCTTATGTCCCTTCTTGTCTATTTTCAATCTCCTTGTTGGATCCTAAAGGGTGACGTCTCAATGTTAGAGCATGCTATTTGTTGCATCATACATGTAGTTGTTGCAAATTATCTGCATTAGCTTTTATTGCATTTCATAATTGTGGGTTTGCTCAAGAATATTCTTGTCCATATTCAAATGCATAATTGAGAACATGTTTGCACATGCATTTTTAGCTTAAGTTCACTTAGTTGAGCTTTAATATAGCCTAGTTTAGTCTACTCTAACTCTAGTTTTCTTTTCTAGCTCTAGTTGGCTTTTTAGCTTAACTTAACTTTTTTCTCTATTTTTAGAGTCATTGCTTTCTATAAAAGTAATTCATTTGTGCATTGTAATTCATTCTATAATCCTTGCTCTTGATAAATATAGTGATTCTTTTCTTGCTGTTCTCCTTGTGAAAGGTGTTTCATTTTGTTGTTTGACCTTGGAGGTGCTTTTGTTCAAAAACTCAACATAGTATTAGAGTACAGATTTAGGAAACCCCTTCTTAAACTTTTATGGCTTCTTTTCTCAAGAGCATTGCAGGGTCTCTAAAGTTGCCTTCTTTTGTGGATTTGGAAATGGCCATTTTTTCAAAGCATTTATGCTTTATGAACCTCACCACCACTTTCACAGCATCCCAAAACCTACAAATTGATTGTTGTTTCATCAAAATATGAGAAATTATGGTTTTGGGCGGTCTCTCTTGTGAGCATGCTTTTCAAGGTAAGTACAAAAGCTCTACAAAATTTCTAGGTACTTTGAACCAAAATTGACCTATAACCATCTCAATCATAGTAGCATAAATTGTTATGGGAAAAAATCGGCAAACCAAAAGAGTAGGATTTTTTTAAAATCGGGAAAAAAATCAGATTTACAAATAAATGTAATAACTTAAAGAAAAATTGTAAAAATTTACTTTTTTTTTAAATTTCAGAAACTTCCTTAGAAAAATTTAATGTTGAACAACAATCTTCAATTGTAATTGTTATTTTTTTAACTTTATGAATTAGAAACTGTTGCATATTATGTTGCTAGTAACTCTATAGACTGTCCAATCCTTGATTTATTGAAGAGATTTGGGTGAAAAAAATTGTTAATAGCTTGTTAATCTAGGGGTAAAATTATAACTACAACTCATATCTTAACCTGGGATGTTACACATAAATTATCCTTAAGAATGACCACAATTTGTGTACATCAAAGACTTATTCTTAAATCCAAAACAGAGAAAAAAGAAATGCGTGAAAATCATGATTGAGTTGCATCTTAGACTGTCATTTTGATATGAGTTGTAGTATAAAGGGCAGTCTCAAACATAGTGAATGCGTATTTACTAAGTTTCAATATACAGTAACTACATAGCATAAAATATAGCATCCTCCTATGTTCATTCATCATTTTACAAAAACATCTGATGTTTTACAAAAATGTGACTTCAAAAAATTAAACGTGACTACATCCTCCTCTGTTCATTCATCATTTTACACACAAGTATGATGTTTTACAAAAATGTGACTGCAAAAAATACCTATAATATGCCTACCCGAGGATGCCTTCACAACCTCTAACTCTAAATCATCTACGTCATTCGACTCTTCCTTGTGTCTCTCTATCGCCCTTCTACTTGCATTTATTAAAAACAAACGACGGGCATATTTGTAAAAAAGTCCCGCAGCCATGCAGATATTTTTGGGTTTTCGCGGATGTTTTTTGGCGTGGTGTTTTTGACATTTTATTAGATTTTTTCCCGATTATTCTGCATTTTTTTCAAAAAATCGTTGACCACAACTAAAAAAATCGTTGACCAATTTCATGCGATTTTTTGGGGAAAAAATCAGGCGAGGTGTCGATTCCCAATTAATTGTGACTAATCAGGATTTTTTCTAGATTAATGCTACTATGATCTCAATCATAGTGCTCAAAAACCCTTAGTTTCCCTATTGTTTTGTCATTTTTCTTTCTAGTGCAAATTTTGAGGCACTTTTTTTGCCTATAGGAATCCGTATGGCCAAGTTATCAAAGCGCACCAATCTAGTGCACTTTGGTGCACTACAAGAATGCACTCTATAAGCCCCAAGAACATGCTCTGAGAGCTCTGAGTACTTAAGGTGCGTTACTTGGAGCGTTGCCTACCCTCAACCAGTGCTCCATCCAATTGCTAGCATGCATTGCCCATTGGTCACCACTACTTAGCTCACTACCAAAGGCTAGGATTTTAAGCCCTATGTTGCCATTGTTATCCCAATTTGATGAATTTTACAGAATTAGGTGTATATTTCTCATACAATGTCCATTTTTTAGAGGGCGTTATCCACTAGTGCTAGTTGTTTTGTCAAATTCTTCACTGATTCTTTGTACCAGTTAGTTAAAGTTGGACCTTCCTATTCATGCTTCCAGGGCTATAACTTGGTCATACGAAATCCATTTCTTGAAAACCAGATATCGATGGAAAGATGATTCAATGCTCTTTCTAGAATTGCAACTCTTTTCACCCAATTTTCACTCAGGTACTCAATGAATTCATTTGAAGGGATTTTTTATTTTTTCACTTCACAGTTGTTGCAATTGCAAGAAGGTTTGTTTTTTCTTGTTGTGTGGGGGTTCCCTTGCACCTTTCAAATCATCATTTGTATCTTGCACAATGGGGGATTCCTCTTCCATAGAACCCCTCACTTCTCAGAACTATCATGCCTACAAAGCCTAAATGACTTGGTTACTTATGTCCAGAGGATTGTGGTCCATGTTTGATGAGACCAAACCTCACTTGTGTAACATACCAACTATACTATCTGAATATAAACACGAAAATATAATCTCTTGCAAGGAAAGGAAATATTCTTTAAAGGAAAATATAATCTCTTGCAAGGAAAGGAAATATACTTATACTTGTGTAACATGAATAAAAATTGTCATTAACTAATTCAAAAGAAAGCTACCAACTGATTTTCACATGAATCTGATTTTAACTAACTTGTTCTGTTACTTTAATAATATAAGAAGTTCAATAAGAAATGTAATGTTTCTAACAATAGATTTCTATGAAATGTACACAACAAAATTAATTACCAAAGAATAATTCATCGAACCTCAACTTGTTAATTCCATCTTTGTTGTACTTATTTTAGCTTCCAATCTCCATAGAGAGAAAGAGTATCATCAAAGGGTTTTGCCACCCAACCTTCGATCTTACAATTGTGACCTAACAGTCACCTGCACAACTTCCATATGGATGTGGCCCAGCCCTTCCCAAGGGCATGTGAACATGGATTCAAGCTTCTTGTCATCCGAGACTTGGTGTAGAAGCCACAACTTCCTTAGCCAACCAACCTATAGAGATCTTTTCCTATCAAGGTGACCTTCCTAGCTAGACATTTCCCTACTAGTTCTAGTGACTGGTGGTTACTACCTATAGCATATTACCACCTTGGCCAAGGTTTTAAGGTACAAGCACATTTTTTGTGCAGCCAATGTCAGTGCCAAACTCGTTAAGAGTCAAAAAGACCTCTTAATTGGATATCCACATCCCCATGGACTCATTGTCTATCGGTAATCATGTTACCCACACACTTGGCCATTACCACAAAGATCTACCCTCTAGGTTGACCATAATCTATCCTTATTGCACAAGTTGCTAAGGGTTTGGTTTGAATGTTGGCTACCCATAGATTATAGCTTATAAGCTTGTTTCCATTTAAGGTAAATAGAAGATTGAGGTTATATGAGTGTACATGAGACTTGATCAGACATATCCAGTTCTCAAAATTAAGACCAATTCAATAATAACCAGAAAGACATGCATACAAATTTACAAGAGGTTCAACTAACATGACATACTTCTCCTTGGCTACATATTCTTTTTAATGCATATTGTTTCCACTTCACATAAACAAAAGGAAGCTTTACTTATTAACTCAACCAATCACATTAAGTAATGAATAAAGGAAGGAAAAGTTATGCTCAACATGCAAAACATAAACATGTTCATGGGTTTGTTTCATGCTCATCTTTCCTATTTTTCATGCATTGCATAGAAAGCCATACTGCTACTTCTATATGCTCAATACAAGCTCGCATTGAAGACTCATACTTTATCAATTCTATTAAAAATGCAATACATAGCAATCTATATTGTCTTCTATATATGATTGAGACAAGCTCGCATCAAAGTTTCATTCTTTATACTAAAGCAAGTTATACAAGTAATGTTTGACAAGTTACATCAAGAACAAAGTCATACTTTTGATGACTGGGATATTAATTATGATGCTCATGATGCAATCAAACCAAATCAATGCATAAATTTATATCATTTCTGTATCCATGAGATTCATGCTAGCAAGAAGTATATAAATTACTTAGCAAATGCAAATTGCAAGTAGATAATCAAAGCCTTTCCAAGCCATGAAATTGAATGAGCTTATCCACATTAAAAGTTGAATACAACTCATCGTAGATTTGATGAGTAAGAGAGTGAAACATGCCTGGGATCAAAGATCGACGTCCAACTGAGATGTGATGCAAGAAAAGGATGTTATGCATATCCTTCTCCAACTCAAAGAGAACAAGCTCAAAAATAGAAATCACAGAATGCCAAACTACTATGATGAACTCATACCAAAAGAGTGCAATTCCATAACCCCTACACAAGCAAAAGAATGGTCTCCAAATAGATGAACCAGCTAGAAAAGGCTGGCACAAAGGTGTGAGGAGTAACTCCTTGCCTACGGTGGCAAGAGGAGTTGCTCTTGCCACCTTCACCAACATTCCCCAAAGATTCCTTTGAACCTTAATCTGATAAAATGAAATAATTACCACACTATCTTGAAGTTGCACATGCTCAAGGGACCACATAAGAATTATATATATGCATATATATAACATATGCCTAAGTATTTATTTTATGAATATGTGTATAACTAGATGTATACGTACCATGAGTTAGTGTCAACTTTGAGACAATTATCATAGTTAGATCAAAATAATTCTAAATATGAACTTATAACTCACTTTTGGTTGTATGCTTTGATTGATTTCTTGTGCTAACAATTGACTTACTGAGTTATAGAGTGTTGTAATTGCAGATTTGCAGGTACAGGTGATTGACACATAAACACATACATAATTATTATATTATTTCCCTCTGGTACAAGATTGGTAAAGATCGATTCATATTGCATTTGTGATTGAACAATGACTATCTATGCATTTAGTGCTTCATAGTTGTCACAGAAGGATTTAATTAAAATGTTGATTTTAATGTATTTTGGGGGTTTTTTAATATTTAATTTTATCTGTCAGCAATTTTTTTGTAGTTGGATTCCAAATATTTGGGATCAATTTATTTAATTTGGGAAAGGGCCAATTAGATTATTTAAATATTTAAATTATCTATTTTGCAAGTCACTTTTTTTTTAAAAATGTTTTTTATGTTAAAAAGTGGTTTTTTCACTCACTTGGGAGATGTTTTTATAAGAATTGGGAATTTTTTCCAAACCTTCTTGGATAAAAATAATATTTTACTTGTTGTGTTTAATTTGGGCATTAGATCTTCATGAGGAGTGACTCATTGGATTCGTGTCATGATTCCTCAACTTCATGTAGAGTCATTTGTGTTTTCGTGGTGAATTCACTGTATTCTGTACGTTTTGATTTTCTTCATTTGGTGTGAGGTAGGGTATCTCACCATTTTATATTTAATCTATCTTTTCGTTACAAATCGATTACAATAGTTGAGTGGGCTAAGAATTAGTATTCCCCACATTTTTGATATTTTATTGGATTTTGTGAAATTTTGTGTGCAAAATAGGAAATGGGTTTTAATTTCATTGATTTCTAAAATGGTTCAATTTTGGGTGTTTTTATGTTTTCCTCATTTTGTGTGCCACCCGCTTTTTATCATAAAATTTGCTGGGCATAAACAAGTGAGTTTCCTTGGTAGTCTCCCATGTTTATTTTATGATTTCAAAGATAGAATGAATATTGGACGTTCTGGCTATCTTTTACTACAATCTAAATATCCCTTGTTGAATTAATTTTGTTGATTTTTGCCCTTTGCCGAAAATGGGGTTTTTGGTCATTTTGACCATTGTGAGTCTCCCTTGTGTTCTAACGAGACATATGAAGAATTTTTTGGGGATCTGTTCTCTTGGCATAGTGTTTAATCAAGAAGTGAGCCCTTGTGGTTTTTGGATTCGTGAATGAATCCGTACTCCTCACAAAGTGCCCCGTTGAGTTTCCTTGTGCATTTTCCTTTCATTGTTCTTGATATGGAATTGACTTGATGCTTTATTTGAGGTCACATCTTGAGTATGTGGTGGATGATTTTGAGGCTGCATAACAAGAATTTTGATTGTGCCTTATCGAGATCTTGAGAGGCCCACACTCTTGTCATGAGGCCAATCGAGTCCCTTGTACTTTAGCATTTTATGGCTTTACCATTGTTGCTTTGTGTATTGTGCCTCATTGTATAACGAGAGGATTTTATTTCTTGGGTAGAGATGTGGAGTGGCTTCTTATGTGTACCCCGACCCATAAGTGGCTAGATTTGGTAACGTGGAGAAGTACTTAAGAAGTAAAAAAATAATAAACTAAATTGGGGTTAAAACTAAAGAATAAGAGAAAATGACCACTTGGCCATCCGAGGGTGATGATCGAAGGTAAGTTATTATCTGGCCACCCGAGGGTGTTGATCAAAGACATAATACCTATCCACCCAAGGGTATTGATCAAAGATACATTTCAAGTTTGGTCATCTACACTCGTTGATCAAAGACTCAATGCTACTTGGGCTACTAAGTACCAAGTAATGACACTCCACTAGATTCCCTACATGTTATCTTGTTTATAGCTCTAAGTATCAATCCTGAGACCTTGCAATTTTTTTTTATTCGGGCTGTGGTTTTTTCCTGGAGTCTTGCTTTGTGTACTTGCATTGGATTATTGTATCATTTTATGAGACTATGGATCTGCTTGGCATGTGTCTTGGCCACTCCCTACTTATGTGTTTACATTGTGATTATGGTCAGTTTATTATCTATATGAGAACGGTGGGGTGGGCCTAAGGGTTCCACATGGTAGGGTGGTTTTGCATTATTATACCACTATAAGGGACCGACGTATAGGGATGAACTTCCTCCATCCATAGGAACTTGAGATCTCACTTCACTTGATGGTATTTGTATATTTTTTGTATTTTCACTCTTGAGGATCTTGGTATAGCCTAGTTTCCTTTACGCTTCCAATTTATGATTTATGCATGTAAAATCGAGTGACTATGCCCTCGATATTTTTTTTTATATTACTCATCGATGTATATCTAGACACTTTTCAGCCATATGTTGAAGTCGGCATAGGTTTTTTCTTTGTTTCTTGCATTTCTATTCAAATTCCCAGACCGATTTTTGCACCTGTAGTTCAGCGCCTGCACAAATCATTATCTCTGTAGATTAAACTAAAATCTCCGCCTCTCTAGACTGAGACTTTTTGTCTCAAAAATTTCACCAGTCATGAATACATGTCTACATAAATTAGTGTCTGCACAATGAGAATCTGTGTCTCTTCTTCTTTCGTTGTCTCTTCCCAGTTTGGTTCTCTAAACAGTTTTGGGAACTGGTTGTTTGACCTATACATTTGAGTTGGTGTATGGAGGGTTTTAGGGTGCCTTCCAAGCCTTACCGCAACCATTGCAAATTTCTATATCTATTTTTTCTTATGCTTGTGATTAAAAAATTAAATGAGCTTGTAAAGGTTAATCGCACTACGAACATCTATTTGGGCTTAAAAAGAACATTTATGTTATGGGATTGAGCTTGTTTATTTCTCCCTTTTTGTTAGCCATGAATTCTTTTTGGCTTACCCTTTCCTAATCCATGGACGTTGTTCAGATCCTTGTAGGACAGTCTCATCAATGTGTGTTCCCCGTTTCGAGTGTATGTTTGGTTTCTTGGGAACCTTTGGAAGTAATTGTAAGACTTTTGCTTGTGTGCGAGCATGGGATGGTCATTGGTTTATCTTTTTCATGTTGTTGGTTGCATATTTTATGTTTATGTTATCCACTTAGATACATAATGTTTATGTTATGCATACTCATATTTCTAAAAAATAATTTTTAAGTGCATGTTTTACCCTTTGGTTCCAAGGGTTCCATGGAGGGGCATTACATAATTTCCAAATCTTTTGGAAGAACCAAAATGTTTAGACCCACCAATTCCCTCTTACTGTGGGGTTGTGGTACATCAGCATCTCGTGGTATAAACTTATCCAAAAAATTTCCCTTACCCTGCCCAGTATGTGACGGAAAATCTGTGTAATCAATGTCATAATGCAAATGAAATTTTGCAAATAATTGTTTGCAGAAATATAATGGAAGATCATCCTTTTGGGGCCACGTGATGTGCCTCCAACCATCTAGGATATATGAATGATGTGAAAACTACATTTGCACACTTGGTCACCCGATGCCCTCTAATCTTTGGCATATTTTGGTAGTGGGGGAACATGGATTTCACATTAGTAGACACGTCATTATTAATTTGATTCCATCTCACAGTTCCAGTAACACTATGGGAAAGAGAGTCATAAAAGGTATCAATGTTCATATATCATCATATGGGTTTTATGATTGAGGAACCTCAATCATACGTAGTATCTCATCTCTAATGGAAGTTTTCCTTTCCCTATTGGGAAGGAAATAGTATCTTGCAAAGTATGCTCTAGCTCATCTAGAGCGACTTGTAATCTTTGAATCATCTCATTATGGGTTCTCTGCCTATCCTGGGGAGTATTATGAAAAGATCAATGTGAGGTATGCTAGCTCTCAGGATGGACACTCTTCTTTAATGAATGATGTTGTGAACATTTAGATGCCATGATGAAATATATGAAAATATATATGTATCTACATGTGAGCATACATTATACAATTAAAAAAAGGTTCATGTAAACATTCTAAACAAGATTAATGCTAGATAAACATTATAAAGATTTTATAATTGCTTGTAAACATTCTAAACAAGATGAATACTATGAACAATGTAAACATTCTTTAAAAAAGATCAGTGTTATAGACATTGTAAACATTATATTAACATTGTAAAAATTCTAAACAAGATGAATGCTATAAACATTGTAAGCATAGTAATGATACACCATACTCATAGGTATCAAATACTAATGGTCTAGTTGTAAAAAAAACAATATCATCAAATAAATTATGTTTTACAACATCACCAAATCAAAAGACATTTAACATAATCGTGCAAATTATTATGGCCACAAAAAACTCATTTCATTGTACAAGAACAAATAATAAATACCTCCAAACAAAATCAAAGAACAACATGATTACTAACTTATACTAGTGAACTATGCTAATAAAGGAAATAGATAAGGGTTGCAATTATGGAGATATATATACATAGAAGCATGTAACAAAAATATTGATATAATGAAAATATATTTAAAATTCTAGATTATCTTGTGTAGAAATAAATGTAAAAATTCTTGAAGGATGGAGGAAAAGAGAAGAGTGGTGTTGGTCAAATGAAACAAATTCTACTCTCCTAAGGCTTTTGATGGTTTGGGAATTTGAAAGGTTCATTGAAATAACAAAGTTATTATTGCTAAGATCATTTTCCTCCATATTCATAACTTGTTTGAAGATATTCAGATTGCTAAGGCAAGAGATTTTAAGAAATATCTTATGCCCAACAACTTAACAACATAGGAAACAGGATCCTCCAATGAATAGAATTAGTGGAGAAGATATGGAGGGGAAAGATGATCCTTTACTTAATCCTCAGCAATAACCGCCAAAAGGATGACACTTTATTCCTCTTTTTTCTTTCCTTCATTGCTACACAAGTAGCCAAATTGGATGGGGGAGCCCGCAATGGTCACCAACTTGATAGATCTATTCACTTCAAATGTTTGAAAGTTTTCAAACCATTTTAGTGGTATCGTATAAGGTTTCCTTTGATTTAGTGTCATTTTTATACAAGACTGGATGACTAGTTCTCACATTTTTAGTGAAAATGGCATAATATTTGTGAGTCTAGTTTTTAGATCTAAAACTCTTCAGTTTTTTTGCTTGAGGACATGAGATATAATGTGTTAACCCTTCACTTTCATCTACTCACTCCAATTTTTATGTCATTTTTATGATATTTGAATACATATGTATATTCCATATTGTATATCTCATTTAAAACCCGAGAGATATTTTGTTTATAATTACAAATTTATGGTCATGGTTATTTTTTATTCATTTATTAAAAAATAATTTATAATATTAGGATTATAAAAATTACTTGACCTACGACAAATTAACTAATAAAAAGCTATATTCAATGTTGAACTTGTTTAGAAGATAAATTATGGTCTAATTTACACAATGATTGCGCAAACATTAAATGAAGTTATTGATTCAAGTTATTGTTATTATTCTTTTTATAGGTAATCCTATAATTTTAAAATAAGATATTTAAGTTGCAACTCTCTCTTTTTTTCTATTTTTTTGTATTGTAGAATGCTTGAACTTGACATCGTTTAGGTGCCTACCATATGTATTTTACCAATAAACCAAGTACCCTTTCTTAGTTAACTAAAATATTAATAATAAGCATTTAATATTTAAGAAAATTTACTTATGATTTTAAGCTTTGAAACTTGACAAAAGTATATAACTATTGTTACTTAATTTTTTTGTGTAGTGTATTTTCTCTTAAATGTACAATTAATTAAAAAAAAAACTATTAGTATAGCTATTAATATTTAATTGATCATTCACTTTTTAAATATTATTAATAATTAGTACTAACATTGATTATCACATTAATATTAAATTATATTATATTTAATACAAATTTATATTTAATATAAATGAGAAATTTTATCTACCAGTTTATTAACTTAGAGTTGTACACATATAAATTAATTTTTAATAAAATGTATTATTTTAATATGATTATAGTATTCTTTTTTAATTTTTATTATTGTTGTACTTTCTTTCAATTCAAATTAAATATACATATTCATATTAATGGAGGCAACAGTTGTTTTTCAAAAAAACTAATATGGACACTGCATTTGGAGGTAATATCAATAAAAGAAAATTTTGAAAAATACCAAAATTTGATAGAAGACTACGCCCATCTATCCCAGAGTAAATATGGTTTGATAAGTAGCACGATCATCATAGAATTAGCTAGAAAAATAGAGCATTCGCTAGAAACCTAGGGATAATAGTGACACGACAGAGCTTTCAACAAGGTGGAGCGGATACATCATTTTAGGATTTATGGAGGATCCTCTTGTGGTAGTGAGGTGGGGATGCGGTTAAGCTCCAGATAGAATGCACCATTGACCAAATTTGAAAAATCTGAAAACACCATTGAATTTCGCAAAAAATTTCAGCTTTTGTTCTTCATGATCTACATATTTTATGGTCGAAAACCACAAAAAATTTGTCAAAAACTTACCTTTTTGTCTTTAGTGCATTCTGTCTAGAGCTTAACATAGTCGTGAGATGAATGGCTCAATCTCATAAAGTAGTTGAAAGGATAATACGTGGGTGAATATCATCAAGTTTGACTGTGTTTGGGTTTTTGTATGCCTTATGAAATTGTGAAACTCATTAGGAGTAGATTGTGTATGAGGAAAGTTTACAATGTATTGGGAATGTCAATGAATTATTGACGTTTATCTTGGCAACATTCTTTCTTTACTGGCGATAAACTAGGTATTGAGGGTGGTATTTCTAGATTGAGGGTTGATTTTATGCAAACAAACAAGCGACTGGAAGGAATTCAAAAGATGGATACCTCTATTAAACTCAGCTCGCCCAACAGATAGATGACTTGTGATGGTTCCTTAATGGACCATAGAATCAGGGAGCTAGAAAATTATATTCATTGTTTCATTGTTCATGCAATTAGGAGGGTTTTAGGTTTCAATTATCTACATACAAACCATCTCCTGACCGTGGATTCAAGTATTTGTTCTGAATTTTTAGCATTGATTCTACTGATGGGAGAATCCAAAGCGGTTGTAGAATAAATATGCAAAAAATATTCAAGGATAAATAGTTAAAGGGTCTCCACGATACCATTATCAACGTGGATGAAAATCTCACAATACCTTTCCCCATGGACTATGCATGTGTTATGAAAGCTAGAGGCAGATTTCCAAATCTATGAAGCAGAGCTCGAAGAAGCACCTATGGGGGTCTGACTAGAAGGTTTTTTGTGTTGGTTGAGTGGGAGTGGGAATTTAAGGAGCTAAGAATGGGTGTTATTTAAAGGAGTGTAAATTTTTTGAAAAGAGTTAATATGGGTATGAATGAGTTCCTAGAAGAACCAATTGGTGATAACATAAAAGAAGAAGTATGGGTATTCAAATACAGGTATGATGAAAACAAGAATGAGATTCAAAGCAAAGACTTGTTAGATAAAGTGGAGGAGGAAGTAATGGAGAAAGGTAGAGAGGCCCAAGAGGAACATGTTTTTGGGACATCATCTGTGTCAGAGAAAGAGATGCATAATTGAAGTTTTTTAAGCTTTTGACAGATATGTATATGTATAAACTTTATATTGTCTTTGGGTTGTAGCAGCAATGATGTGGTTGCTTGGCTTTTTTGTTTCTCAGACTTTAGAAACTTCTAGATTAGCGGTTTTATTCTTGTTTATAGTTTAGATGTCCAGTTTTTTTTTTTTGTTGATAGTTGTAGTCGTCTATGTTTATGTTTTTGGTCTAGTCTTTTGTCATCCTTCTTGTTTCAGCTAGTTTTAAAACTCTTAATATTTTACACTAGAGTAATATGAATATTGATATTCTCCACTTTGGCCCCTTAATTATCAAAAAGAAAATATGTTAACATGAACATTTTCAAATTCTCCCTTACTACAATATGTAAAAACACATAACATCTAATTATCTTATAGCCTATCAATTCAGACTTCTCAATAGAAAATATCTATAATAAAAAACTAAATTAATTTTTTTATGTTATAAAAAATCCCTACTTTATCTTGGTGAAAAATTCAAAATATATTATTCTAAATGAAAGAGAGACATTTAAATATGGAGGAAAATTCCAGATATATTATTCTAAATGAAAGGAAAGAAAGAGATCATTAATTACATAAAGGTAGATCATTGGAGATGTGGAAAGTGATGAGCCAATTTGACTCAAGCTGATATAAAATGATAATAATAGTAATAGCAGTAAATTTTCACGTGTAAGAGAAATCAATGAGTTTCTTGCTCTATGAAAGGAATGACCAAAAAGTGGGTTGTCAATAGCATCTTGGAAATCTGCAGTTGTGGGTAATGAGAAGGAAAAGAAAGGGAATAATAGGCAAATGCAGGCTGAGGACCCAAGCCACTCTTATCACGTCATGAGCCTCAAATACAAGATGCCCATTTTCCACTGGAGCCACAAATGGCATTAAATCATCCACATATTTTATGTTCTTAAAAGAGAGTATAATCATAGAAAACTTCAAAACATGGGAGTAGAAGGGCAATGCAAACATAAATGCAAGAAAAATGTTTTATCATGTTGGGAATTGATAAGCCATCTATCCTCACGCTATACCAGATCAAATGTTTGACAAAAATATTCAAGAAGATGTCAAGTGAGGAGATGTATCAATTTCTAGTGAAAATTATATTGCACCTAGAGGAGGAGATGTAACCATATATAGTCATAAGTACTTTACACCTCAAGTAGGAGATGTATCTGTGTCAAGTCAAAAGTATATTCCATCTAGAGGAGGAGATGCAACCTTATATAGTCATAACTACATTACACCTCAAATAGGAGATGTATCCATATCTTGTCAAAAGTATATTCCATCTCAAGGAGGAGATATATCCATCTCTGGTCATAAGTATGTTTCACTTCGAGGAGGAGATGTAACCATATACAGTCATAAGTACATTAAACCTCAACTAGGAGATGTATCCATTTCTAGTCATAAGTATATTCCACCTCAAGAAGGAGATGCAACCGTATATAGTCATAAGTACTTTAGACCTCAAGTAGGAGATGTATCCATTTCTACTCATATGTATATTCCACCTCAAGGAGAAGATGTAACTGTATATAGTCATAAGTATATTACACCTCAAGTAGGAGATGTATCCATCTCTAGTCATAAGTATATTCCACCTCGAGGAGGAGATGTAACCTTGTAAAATCATAAATATATCATTGATATGGACTCATCACCCCAAGGAGGAGATATAACCCTAGATAGGGATCCAAATCAAGCAATTGTTGAGTACCGTAGGCAATTATTGGCAGTAGATCCTTTATTGTCAATTTTCTTCTTCGAGAAAGATTTACATATTGAAACCAATCTAATGGTACATATAGAGGTCTTAAAATCCCATGATTTAGCAGGTTTCATTCCACGTAGCATAGCAAAAGAAATCCCCTTCTCACTTGAGAAACTACTTGTAGCTCAAGATATGCTCAACATACCTCAAGGTTCCCACATGAGTATTGCCATGGAAAAGACTTTGAAAAAATGTGAGAGTCTAACTATCAATTGTGAAGCAACATATTGTGCAACCTCAATGGAGTCTATGATAGACTATAGTACTACTAAATTTGGGACCAATGATTTGAATGTATTGGTTACAGATCTTCCAAGCAATTTACGTCAATACTCTGTCACTGCTATGTTTGCTAAAAGCAATTCTAGTTCCAAGCATGTTATTTTCCACAACTTGGTCTATCCATATGCTATATACATGTGTCATGAAGCTAAAGGAACCAAGATCTTTGAAGTTTCTCTCAAAGGCCGAGGGACATATGGAAGCTCTATACAGGTGGTGTTTATATGTCACGCAGACACCGGTGGCTGGAATCTAGAGCATGCAGCCTTTGTGGAATTGAACAAAAAACTAGGTGAGGAAGGAATTTGCCCTTTCATGCTTCAAGGAACTATTGCATGGCTTTTGCCAACTGATTATGAGCTTATATTTTAAGTACTTATGGCTTGTTGATATGTAGCTCCTTTTCGATCATTGTATCAGTTTGTCTAAAAGTAATGTTGTGTTTCCTAAATATGACGCTTAGTTTTCTCTGTATAAAGCTGAACTCCCTTTAGAAGGGCTTACCTTAGGCTGAGAGAATGTTCAAACCAGCTGGTTGTTCAGCTCCTTAGTCATATTTCTATGTCATATCTTATGCTTCTGCAATATATATACATATTCCATGTGTGTTTATTTGATAAATCAAGTGATAAACCTTTTTAAGGTGATTGCAGTATAATTAAAGTTATTTATCATTATCAATTTATAAATAAATAATTTATTGGATTTAGATAGAAAAGATCACTGAATCTTTACTAAACTAAAATTTCACATTTCATACGTAGGGTTGATTCTAATTATGAGATAATCTTCAAATTGACATAATATTACAAGAAAATATCCAAATTAATGTTATTATAAGTTTAATGTTGAAGCTATACGATTTCCACAATTTATATACATAATGCCAAATAGTTTCTAGGTTTTAAAGTTTAAAATTCTCACACAAAACATTTAATTTATATCTTGCTTAATTCACTGAAATATGCATTCAATAAATTTGAATTCTTAAATAAATTTTATTTTTTTAGTTTAAAATTTAAAAAGAATTTAAATTTTATTTTCATATTTTTAATTCACTCAAAATGAATAGTGTTATTTTGTATTATTAAAATGTAATTAGTTAATTAAAGTAAAATTTTATACCATATAATTGATTAGTAATCTCTTCCATATCATTTATAGCTTTTAGTTTTCTTTAAGTATTATATAATACTTTAGTATATCATATTTAAAACCCTACCAAGTTATTCATCTATAACTTTAGATATATACATAGTATTTAATAAATAAATATTAAGTAATTTAAAAGGGTAAACAAAAAATTTACAATTATAGGTAAGAATTTATATTATATTATGACATTAGCATTGTCATATTGAAACTTGACTATCTTTCCATCTAGATCAAGTCTACATATTTAGAATAGTATGTGCTAGAACATATATTTTTATGTTTTTATATAGTCATAGTATATAGAAAGATACAACTTTGAATAACATAATTGTCAATCAGTTTAGATTTGAAACTCTTACTAGTTATGGAACAAATTTATAATAACAAGAAACTATAACTTCTTAACTAATGAATATAAAAGTTACACTATCTTGTGAAGAGAAAACAAATAGTTATACATGTAATGAAATATTACTCAAATTGTGAAGTATACATACTCATGTCAATTCTCATTTATTTTTAAGCATGTTTACAAAATGAATTAATAGATTTATGCACCAAGCAATACAATGTTGCACATAGATATTAAACAATCTTCCATTTGATTAATCGTCTCTATTTACACATTCTCCTATACTCCACTCTATTTTATCTATAACTACACATAGATCTTCATATATAATGTTTATCACTGCTACTATTTCACACGATACCGAGATGATTGGCTCCTACCTAGATGATGTTGTCATTCTCATGTTTACGGTCAATGTTTCTTCCCTTGTTTTTATATTGAATATGTATACAATTTCTTGCAATAGGAAAAGGAACTACAATGGCATCTACCTCTTCCGCAGTAGGAAATATTGAACAAAGAGTAGAACCCCCTTCTAATTCTCCTTTGTGGAAGTGTGTTGATATTGTAAGACCCCTTCAAGGAGGTGGTGCATTCCATTGGAAATGTTGGGGTTGTGATGTAGAAAGGAATAGTCCATATTTACATGTGGTAGGCCATTTGTGTGGATACCCTAGAAGAGGAGTCAAGAAATGCCCTAGAAAAAAAGGTGCACCTATACCAAATGCAATAGTATTAAAATATATTGTAGAGCATGAAACAGCAGAAGAAAGAGAAGAACGTAGTAGACAAATTACAACCACTTGCAGTAAAAGTGTTAAAAAAGAAAAGGGAATGCAACCCCTCTCTACGGATGTTGTGATAGAATATCACCCCTTTTATAGTACCTCATTTGTCCTTGATATGGAAAGTGAAGCACCCCTTACACACAAAAGAAAGGGACCACTAAAAACTGCATTTCAAAATCAGAGTAGAGAAATTGCCGACATTGCAAGATGCTTGTATGCAAATGGGCTTCTTTTAGTGTTGTTCGCTCTTCATATTAGAAGATGTTGAAAAGTGCTAATGAAGCTCCAAGAGGGTATAAGGGCCCTAGTTATGAGAGAGTATGGACCACCTTGTTGGATCAGGAAGTCAAGGGGATTGATGATCAATTGAAGCTCATAAGGGATTCATGGATTGAGACAGGGGTATCAATTGTTTTAGATGGGTGGAAAGATGCTAGAAATCATCCCTTGATCAATGTCTTAGTGGTGTCCCCTAAAGGGGAAATTTTTTTAAAATCCATGGATTGTGAGGGGCAAGTAAAATATGGGTCATTTATTGCTAATATTTTCATCTCTGTCATTGAACAAGTGGGTGCTAGAAACGTTATCCAAGTCATAACAGACAATGCAACAGTGAGAGGGAAACCAAAATAAAGAAAAGGGTATTGGATGACTCATGGTGGGAACGTGTGGAATATATCATTAATTTCACCAAGCCCATTATGAGTGTGCTTAGGTACACTGACATGGATAGACCTTTCCTTGGAGAGATCTATGATGGCATAGGCTCAATGCTTGAGAAGATCAAACAAATTGTAAATGAAAAATAGTAAGATTCCCAAGAGACCTTCTTTAAACAATTGCAAGTAATTGTTGTGGAATGATGGAACAAAATGACAACTCCTCTACATTTTCTTTCCTATACATTGACACCCAAATACTATAGCACCTAATTTACTGATCAACCAAGAAGGTTGCCACCCTATAGAGATGTAGAATAGTTTGATGGGTACAAGACAACATTTAAAAGACTCTTACCTGATGATGATATGCGAGATCTGATTATGGATAATTTCATAGAGCTTGTGAATGCAAGTGGTCTAAGTAAAGATTCTCTTCGTCATCAGTTTAGGAAGGATGCTCATAGTTGGTGGTACTTCCATGGCCAAAGATTCCAAATGTTGCAGCCCCTTGCAATAAAAATTATATCACAAGTAAGTTTTATAATTAGTTTACTTTATCTTCATGACTAGCAAGTAATTTTTATATTATAAGATTAATAATTTTATTTTAATTGTTTACTTTGTCTTGTCTTCATAGGTTTCTATTTCATCTGCAGTAGAAAGAAATTAGAGCACATATGCGTTCATCCACACTAAAGCGCAATAGGTTGCAATCAAAAAGAGTGGAGAACTTGGTATTTGTGCATTACAACTTGCATCTTGTCTCACACAAAAGTAAAGAATACAATGAAGGGGAGACAAAGAGGTGGGATATAAATGGGGACTTGGATGCTTCCACTTCTCGGATTATGCTTGATGAATGTGAAGATTTTGACGCCAATACTATTATTGGTGTAGTTGATCCCATTGGCCTTAGCTCTATTTGTGACTCAACTAATGTCAATGAAGAAGATGAAGATGAAGATGAAGAAGAAAAAGATGATGAAGATCAATAGAATATCAATAAATTTTTAATCCATTAGTTCAACTTCAAACAATGATACTTGAGTCTTGAATTGATGTTATGATTTAATTTTAAAGTTTTGAATCTTTGATGTTGAACTTAAAACTTGAAGTATATGATGGTATGATCATGATTCTGATTCATCATGCTATGGTTATAAGTATTTTTGTTGTTTAAATTTTTTTATAATACTATGTGACATTCTAATCTTAACTCATGCTTCTAGGCTGCATATATATATATATAATTTTTACATGTTTTTTGTAAAAATGGACCCGAACCCAAACCCCTTTTCAAAAATTTTCCATACCAGTGAACTGGTCCTTTGTACTCGAACTTAAACCTGAACAAAAACCATCATCCTAGCTTTTTTTTATCTTCTAGTTCTAAGACTAAAGGTCTACAATTACTCTTAGTTTTTTTATTGCTTTTTGTTGTCTTATGATAGATTGTGATAGCTGATTTTGATTTTATCTTATTTCATGTCATGTAATGACTATTTACAATTGCATCTTATTTTAAACTGCAATAATTATATTTACAAATATTTAATCTGAGTTTAATTTTGAGGAAGAGACATTACAATCCACCCATCCCAAGATTGTTCATCCTTAAGCAACCATTAATTTGGATGCTGGAGAATTTTCACATTCTCCCATTTAGTGTCTCATCCCAATATTGTTGATCCTCAAGCAACCATAAATTTGGATGCTGGAGAATTTTTACATTCTCCCATTTAGCATCTTCTTCAGCAAGATCTTTCTATTGAACCAGATATTCAATGGCAGTTTTATTTCCTTGCTTTCTTTCTCTAAAGTTTCCTTGATCTTCTAGTGAAAGTAACTCTATAGAAGAGGCAATTTGGCTATCCAATGCTCTCTTTAAGCAAGAGACATAAAACACATTATGAATCTTACTATTACTGGTAACAACACTTCATATTCAACCTCCCCAATACATCGTATGATTTCATAAGAGCCATAGAATTGTGGTTTCAGCTTCTATACTCCACTCTTCTTTAAAGAAGGACTGTCTACAAGGTTGTAACCTTAAGAAGATCCTATCCTCTACTTCTAACATTATCTCAAGTCAATTTTGATCAACATATAACTTTTCCTGATTTTGTGTTCTCTATAAGGTTTCCTTAACATACTCCAAAAATTTGACTATATCTGACTAGATCTTTTGCCCCTAGTACTTTGCTATCTACTATGACCAAATCCACAAAGGATAAAGCATCATAAGATTCATAATCATATAAGGCCTTCAAAGCTATCATCTCGATGAACATATGATATATGGTATTTTAACAATGTTCCCCCAAATAAAGCCATTTTGTCCAACATATTTGATGTCAAGTTACACAAATACCCTTCAATCCATTTGTTAACTATTTCTCTGTGTCAATCAATCTATGGCTGATGACTTGTATTGGGAGATAATTCAGTTCCTATGAAATAAAATTTCTTGCAAAATAAAGCTGGGGAACCATCTCTATCTCTCACTATGTTTTTTGGAAACCCATGTATTCTAAAAACCTCTTTGAAAATAATTTGGCCATTTGGGGTGGCTTAAACTGATAGATGTCAAACAACATACTAGCCCAGACTTAAAGAATAAATCAATTGAAACAATAAATTCAATACTAGTCTTTGTAACAGCCTTCAAAACAATTCAAAAAATACATAGAACTCATAGTATATTTGTTAAAGATATGGGTGATAAAGTAGTCTGCAAATTCTCAACAATAAGCAGTATGAACCAAATGTTTCAATCCAAAGTTGCCATGATGAACACAAACATCTTAATACAGAATCTCTCTACAATTTATGCTTACAAATGATATTGTAGTTTACAACATAGAGCATCTCAGAATCATCACATCAGTTTAGCATACTTCCATAATTCTTGTGGACAAATCATACTAACACTACAACATTTGGGGTCAAATTTTGACGCCAGTTTGTGACGATGCTACCATTTGTGTGTATTTTTGTGTTTTTTTTTTCAAGTGCCCACAATTTTTTTGTAATGGCGACGATACCGTCGTAATTGTGACACCCTCTTGATTATAAACAAAATAAAAATAAAAAGAAAGGATCATTTGTGATCGAGTTGTGCATGCGATCGGAAGAGGGCCCTAATTACTATTGTATGTTGAAGACGTGAAGAATAGGTGAATCTCGATGGATTTTTTTAGCTTAAGATCTCGTAGGATTCTTTGCATTCTATCTAGACGGTAAACTCTCCATTTTGTTGCGCAGGCCGTGTCCCTCATTAGGTATGTATCTGTACCTTTTATTAAACAAAACATCACTGTTGTAGATCATTTGTGATTTCATTACTTGAAAAATCATAAAAAATCTGTATTTTCCTCTTGTATTGGTGATTTCATTAGACATCTGGACTTTTTCTTATTAGCTTTTAATACATGTGTCTCTACTAAATCTACTTTTATATGCTCGTGAATAAGGGTTCATATATTTGTGCTCTAGTTGAAAGAAAAACATATTGAAAACCCTACAAGCTGTGTTTTTCTTGCAAGCCACGGGTCTCTTAGTTGAGGGTTTCAATTGTGAAAACCGTGACTTTACTCTTTGAAACCCATTTTGATTTTATGCACATTTCAATGGTCTATACTTTATGTTGTCCGAGCTTTCTTTCAGCTGTGAGTTTTCTTTGTGCTTGTACTGGCAAAGGGCATTTATTTTTAACTGGCAAATGGAAGGTCTAGCTCGAAATGATTTCACTGCGGTAGCCATGGGACATGAGTTTCCCTAAGACAATTTGTAATATGATTTGTTCATTTTATCAAATCTCCTCGTTTGGTTCATATTTTGAAATTTGTGAGACTATTTTGAACATGGATGTTTTTGAAGATGATCATGGGACAGTAGAGAAGGATATAAATCAGAATTAACAATCATCGAGAAAATTGTTTCTCTATCCATTAAGAATAGGCTTCCCAGTTTTCACCATAACATTCTTCATTCTTGTTACAGTCCTTTGTCACAATGGAATCCCTGAGTGGTTACCTAGAGATTATTTAATAGAAATTATATTGGATCTAGGGTTTCAAACACAATTGGAAATCATTAAATCTCATTGCACTTTGTTGA
>MU226879.1:2943973-2974528 GCA_018584345.1 Thuja plicata | reverse complement strand
TTAAAAGACTGGTTTTAAAGTTAAACCTGAACTACGATGTCTCTGTGAGTTATGTAGGCAAGGCCATCTATGATGAGCCCCCGAGGCATTAGGTCTGGCCCTTAGGTCTTGTACTTTTGAGTTCTTAATCTTGCCACCCCTTACCAATATTTTACATATTTTGCATCTCTTTACAAAACTAGTTTTGAATACCTTATGATTGATTTAGCGAAGTTATTGATGTAGCTTATCTTAAGATCTTGTATGTAATAAACTATGAATTTTATATCATGCATCTAGTTGTGTAGCCGTATATACAGATGCAGGAAATAGAGAGGCAAGGAGAATATGATACACAAGAAAGAAAGAGAAATTCAAGTATGCAGTTACAAGTCATGTTGGTTATTTGGACATCGTAATAAGCTTTATTTTTTTAAGTAGATTTATTATCATTTTAGATTCCAGTTAAATGATATAACAAATAGGTTGACACTATGTATTAATGTAGCATGTCATTGTTTAGAAAGAAAAAAATATTGCAAATTAGATATGTTTAGAGTAGTATAAATAGTTTGTTTAATGTCCAATCTAGTGTTTTGAATTTTGGGCATTACATACAACTCTCCCATTTATTTTTCAATAGTTATAATACTTCATACGGTAGAATTTTTTCAACACTCATGTGTTATGAAATTTAATGAACATGTACATATCATAAGTATAGTTTTGATGAACATTTACATATCATAAGTAAGTACATATCCTACTTGTACTTATCAGACAATTACAGTCTTCTAGTTTTTGGATGAACTAATTTGGTAATACCAATTATTTTATATTTATTTGGCCAACCGCTAATGAAATTATCCCAAATAAAGGACATGAAATCATGGTTCCAAAATAAGTAAAATCACAATTACCAAAAATTGTGACACTAGGACACTAAACTCTTAAAAACTCTAAAGCAACGAAAAAAAAATGCATGCGACGTCGAGCCGTCGGCAATTGCCGACGGCTTGATGTCCCATGTATAGCACATTTGTTGCACATCTGTCGTAATTTTGACACTCATTCTGCGACGCGTAGGTGTCGTAATAGCAACAAATAAAATGTAATGACAGCATGATAAACATGATAGCTGGCTCATATTGCGACACCTAAACATCGCTTTTTGTAGACGTGCGATGAATTTTCTATACATGCGATGTCGGGCCGTCAGACAATTACCGATGGCTCAACGTCGCATGTCTAGCAAATTTGTCGTATGTCTGAAAAAAAGTGGCAGATAACATGCGATGCCTACATGTCGTAATATAGATAGATAAGATGTGACATGTACATGTTAAAATAGCGATAGATATGATGTGACACCTACATGTCGTAATAGCGACAACTAAAATATGTAACGACAGCATGGTAACCATCATAGCTGGCTCGTATTGTGATAGTTAGTACCATTGCAATAATGACAGATGGGACAACCGTCATTAATTTCAACACCAAAACTACAACACTGGTCTTTGTTGCTAGGCTGACGGGACAGTGTCAGAAAAGTGACACCTAGCCATAAAAAGAGGTCTCAAATGTACTAGTGTAATACATTGAGAGCTGAATACATGCAAGAAGAAATATTCGTATAACTCAGATCTTAATACTAGGCAAACTGGTGCAATGCCTAACCTGATTTCCAGATTGAATGTCTCTACTCTCAAATGGAACAGCTTTCTAGCTATGGCCCTTGTAATAGGTGCAGCCCCTATATGGAAATATAGGCACCTTTGGAGTGGCTTCATCTCAGATCATTCCCTTCCAACTCTTGTTGTAGGAGCATCTTTCACCTTATACTGCAATTGAGACTCCCTTACCAAACTGTGTCCATTCTTGTTTCGTGTTGAGCTCCTTGTTGATTCACTAAGGGTGACCTCTCAGAAGACCTTTGTAAGGCATTCACAACACATCATAAAAACATTGATGTAGCATGCTTTTCATCTCACTACAGATGCCTCTTAGGTCTACATCTAAGAGAGTGACTTGCATTCGTTTAATGCATAGAATAAATCCCATATTCAGTGATGATTTCTTCAAGCGAGCAACATGTATATATATCCCCTCCTCAAGTCAGCCCAAGGCAAACATAACCACCCAACATAACAAAGTCAAACAAGATTAACTTAACCGACACTAAATAAATTTCTATCCTAGTCGGCCTAGAAACAATTCAGCAAAATTATTTAATTTTTTCATTTATTAATAGTTTTAATTTATTGTTTTGAGCCTAGCCGACCCAACCATAAATTGGGAACATTGCAATTTTCTTTGTAGGAGTTGATGATACAACTAGAGGAGCCATAATCATCTGCAAGTAAAACAACTATCACACAAAAGAGATCAAGCAAAGATAATATACTCAATACAATATGAGAATTATCTATTGATTACACAAATGAAATTGGGATTTCAATGAGGTTGAATGGCATTATTATAATGCATAGATGAATTGCTTTTATAGAAAGAAATAGCCCTAAAATTAGGAGAAAAAACTAACTCAAACTGAAAAAGCAAACTAGAGCTAGATATGCAAATTAGAGCCAAACTAGACAAAACTAAGCTAAATTAGGCTCAACTAAAACCCAACTAAGGGAATTTAAGAAAAAAAATCTGCTCAAATAGCATAAGAATATGCATGAGAATAATCTCGATCATTTGAATAATTAGAAATGCAACATATACAAATGTGCATGATGCAACACATGTATGTATGACAACATATATGCATGCTCTAACACTCCCATCCCAAATTACTTGGCTTCAAGCAATTCGCACTTGCATGCCAAGATCCCATATCAACCTCAGAATCATTACTTCAGCATTCTGCTACGCTACTCTGAAATAAACATCTCTCTTCCAAACTCCATCACTGATCTTATCAATCCAAGAGTGTGATTTTTTGCTGGTCCACCTCCATGTCACCAAAGTGCATAGCCATGGGACTTCCTAGATAAACTAGCAGCTCTTATTCATGCCCCTCAATCTCAAACAAACCAAGCATTTCAACACTATAGCTAATATTTATATTAAATTGCATGACAAATCAATCTCATATATACTATGAATCATTACATGATGCAATTATCTTCATAACTAGAATTTGTGTTGATGTTCCATGGACATTACTATCTTAAGTCATTGAGGATTCCTCTAGTTTGTCATCTTGAGACTTTGACCTTTCTTTCTACTCCACTATCACTTCTTTCTTGACATCCTCTTGTGCTCCTATACTCTTCGAGTCTTCACCATTTCAAGTTCAACATTCACTACTGCTGAAATTTTATCTTTAGTTATCATTTTTCTTTGTTAATATGTTATCATATAATTGAAAAAATTCCTTTCTCTTGGGGTTACCCAATCCAGATTTCCCAAAAAATCATCAAAAGGAAATTCAGATTTAATTTGATTAGGCAGCTCTAAATATTCTTCAAAGATTTTGGTTTCTTCAAATGTGTACTTTTTCTAATACAGTCATTCTGTTTCAAAATTCCACTCCTCATATCTTCTCCTTTGCCCATTCGTTCAAAGCTCAAAATATTCAAGAAAGATGAGATCTTGACGGATGGCTAGCCCTAAGTTCATATATTTAGTGTGATATCTATCCACTTCCTTAGCACATTCTTCAACTTGTCACAATAGTATTAGATCCATAGCTTTGTTTTTACATGAAGTTGCAAAACTACTCACGTGATGGTAGGAAAGTGGCTATGATATCACTAAAAGATGCCAACCATTATACTAGCCCAAAATTTTAGAATAAATCAGTTGAAGCAATAATTTCAATACCAGTCTTCATAGTAGCCTTCAAACCAACTATAGCATACTCAGGAAATACATAGATCTCATAGAATATTTGTTAAAGAAATGCATGACCCAGTAGTTTGCAAATTCTCAACAATAAGTAGTATGAACCAAATGTTTCAAAGTAAAGTTGTCATGATGAACAAAAGCATCTTAATACAAAATCTTCCTACACTTTATGCTTATAGATGATATTGGAGTTCATGACATAAAACATCTAAGAATCGTCTAAATAGTTTAACATAATTCCATATTGCTTGTAGACAACTCATACTAATGCATTGACAACTCAATACATATGAACAAAAATATTTATACAAATAAGATCTTAACACTAGGAAAATTGGTGCAGTAGCTACCCTGCTTTCTAGTTCGAACGTCTCAGCATGGCGATATAGGTGCCTTTGGAGTGGCATTGTCTCAAATGATGCCCTTCCAACTCTACCTATAGGAGAAAATTTTGCAAGATATTGGAATCAAGACTCCCTTGCCATCTTATGTCCCTTCTTGTCTAGTGTCAAGCTCCTTGTTGGATCCCTAAAGGTGATGTCTCAATGTTAGAGCATGCTATTTGTTGCAGCATACATGTAGTTGTTGCAAATTATCCGCACTAGCTTTTATTGCATTTCATAATTGTGGGTTTTCTCGAGAATATTCTTGTGCATATTCAAATGCATAATTGAGCACATGCATGCTTAGCTTAAGCTCACTTAGTTGAGCTTTAGTTGAGCCTAGTTTAGTCTACTCTGACTCTAGTTTTCTTTTCTAGCTCAAGTTGGCTTTTTAGCTTAACTGAAATTTTTTCTCTATTTTTAGAGTCGTTGCTTTCTATAAAAGTAATTCATTTGTGCATTGTAATTCATTCTATAATCCTTCCTTTTGATAAATATAGCAATTATTTTCTTGTTGTTCTCCTTGTGAAAGGTGTATTTGTTTTGTTGTTTGATCTTGGAGGTACTTTTGTTGAAAAACTCAACATAGTATTAGAGTACAGATTTAGGAAACCCCTTCTCAAACTTTGATGGCTTCTTTTCTCAAGAGCATTGCAGGGTCTCAAAAGTTGCCTTCTTGTGTGGATTTGGAAATGGCATTTTTTCAAAGAATTTATGCTTTATGGACCTCACCACCACTTTCACAGTATCATAAGACCTACAAATCGATTGTTGTTTCATCAAAATCTGAGAAATTATGGTTTTGGGTGGTCTCTCTTGTGAGCATGCTTTTCAAGGTAAGTACAAAAGCTCTACAAAATTTCTAGGGACTTTGAACCAAAACTGATCTGTAACCATCTCAATCATAGTAGCATAAATCATTTTGGGAAAAAATCGGCAAACCAAAAGAGTAGGATTTTTTAAAATCGGGAAAAAATCAGATTTACAAATAAACATAATAACTTAAAGAAAAATATTAAAAAATTACTTTTTTTTAAATTTCAGAAACTCCCTTAGCAAAATTTAATGTTGAACAACAATATTCAATTGTAATTGTTATTTTTTTCACTGTATGAATCAGAAACTATAGCATATTATGTTGTTAGTAACTCTACAGACTGTCCAATCCTTGATTTATTATAGAGATCTGGGTGAAAATAATTGTTAATAGCTTGTTAATCCAGGGATAAAAGTATAACTACAACTCATATCTTAACCTGGGATGTTACACATAAATTATCCTTAAGAATGACCATAATTTGTGTACATCAAAGACTTATTCTTAAATCCAAAAGATAGAAAAAAGAAATGCGTGAAAATCATGATTGAGTTGCATCTTAGACTGTCATTTTGATATGAGATGTAGTATAAAGGGCAGTCTCAAACATAGTGAATGTGTATTTACTAAGTTTCAATATACAGTAACTACATAGCATAAAATATAGCATCCTATTTTATTCTTTCATCATTTTACAAAAACGTCTGATGTTTTACAAAAATGTGACTGCAAAAAATTAAACGTGACTACATCCTATGTTCATTCATCATTTTACAAACAAGTCTGATGTTTTACAAAAATGTGACTACAAAAAATGCTTGTAATATGCCCGCCCGAGGATGCCTTCGTAACCTCTAACTCTGAATCATCTGCATCATGCGACTCTGCCCTATGTCTCTCTGTCGCCCTCTTGCTTGCGTTTATTAAAAATGAACAAAGGGCATATTTATAAAAAAAAGTCATGCAGCCATGCAGATATTTTTGGGCTTTTCGCGAATGTTTTTTGGCGTGGTGTTTTTGACATTTTATCATATTTTTTCCCAGTTATTATGCGTTCTTTTCAAAAAATCGTTGACCGATTTCATGCAATTTTTTGGGGAAAAAATTGGGTGAGGTGCCGATTCCCGATTAATTGTGACTAATCGAGATTTTTTCCGGATTAATTCTACTATGATCTCAATCATAGTGCCCAAAAACACTAAGTCCGCCTATTGTTTTGTCATTTTTCATTCTAGTGCAAATTTTGAGGAACTTGTTTTGCCTACAGGAATCCGTACGGCCAAGTTATCAAAGTGCACCACTCTAGTGTGCTTTGGTGCACAACAAGAATGAGCTCTACAAGCCCCAAGAACATTCTCTGAGAGCTCTGAGTACTTAAGGTGCATTACCTAGAGCGTTGCCTACCCTTAACCAATGTTCCACCCAGTTGCTAGCATGCATCACCCATTGGTCACCACTACTTAGCTCACTACCAAGGGCTAGGATTTTAAGCCCTATATTGCCATTGTTAGCCCAATTTGATGAATTTTAAAAAATTAGGTGTATATTGGTCATACAATGTCCATTTTTTAGAGGGTGTTATCCACGGGTGCTATTTGTTTTGTCAAATTCTTCACTGATTCTTTGTACCAGTCAGTTAAAGTTGGACCTTCCTATTCATGCTTCCAGGGCTATAACTTGGTCAAATGGAATCGATTTCTTGAAAACCAGATATCGATGGAAAGATGGTTCAATGCTCTTTCTATAATTTCTACTCTTTTCACCCAATTTTCACTCAAGTACTCAATGCATTCATTTGAAGTGATTTTTATTTTTTTTCACTTCACAGTTGTTGCAGTTGCAAGAAGGTTTGTTTTTTCTTGTTGTGTGGGGGTTCCCTTGCACCTTTCAAATCATCATTTGTATCTTGCACAATGGGGGATTCCTCTTCCATAGAACCCCTCACTTCTCAGAATTATCATGCCTACAAATCCTAAATGACTTGGTTACTTTTGTCCAGAGGATTGTGGTCCATGTTCGATGAGACAACCTCACTTGTGTAACATACCAACTATACTATCTGAATATAAACACAAAAATCTAATCTCATGCAAGGAAAGGAAATATTCTTTAAAGGAAAATATAATCTCTTGCAAGGAAAGGAAATATTCTTATACTTGTGTAACATGAATAAGAATTGTCATTAACTAATTCAAAAGAAAGTTACCAACTAATTTTCACATGAATCTGATTTTAACTAACTTGTTCTATTACATTAACAATATAAGAAGTTCAATAAGAAATGTAATGTTACTAACAATAGATTGCTATGAAATGTACACAACAAAATTAATTACCAAATAATAATTCATCAAACCTGAACTTGTTAATTCTATCTTTGTTGTACTTGTTTTAGCTTCCAACCTCCATAGAAAGAAGAGTATCATCAAAGGGTTTTGCCACCTAACCTTTGATCTTACAATCGTGACCTAACAGTCACCCGCACAACTTCCATATGGATGTGGCCTAGCCCTTCCCAAGGGCATGTGAACATGGCTTCAATCTTCTTGTCATCCGAGACTTGGTGTAGAACCCACAACTTCCTTAGCCAACCAACCTATAGAGATCTTTTCCTATTAGGGTGACCTTCCTAGCTAGGCATTTCCCTACTGGTTCTAGTGACTGACAGTTACTACCTGTAGCATAGTACCACCTTGGCAAAGGTTTTAAGGTAGAAGCACATTTTTTGTGCAACCAATGTCAGTTCCAAACTCGTTAAGAGTCAAAAAGACCTCTTAATTGGATATCCACATCCCCATGGACTCATTGCCCATCGGTAATCATGTTACCCACACACTTGGCCATTATCACAAAGATCTACCCTCTAGGTTGACCATAATCTATCCTTATTGCACAAGTTGCTAAGGGTTCGGTTTGAATGTTGGCTACCCCAAGATTACAGCTTATAAGCTTTTTTCCATTCTAGGTAAATAGAAGATTGAGGTTATATGAGGGTACATGAGACTTGATCAGACATATCCAGTTCTCAAAATTAAGACCAATTGAATAATAACCAAAAATACATGCATACAAAGTTACAAGAGGTTCAACTGACATGTCATACTTCTCTTTGGCTACATATTCTTTATAATGCATATTGTTTCCACTTCACATAAACAAAAGGAAGCTTTACTTACTAACTCAACAAATGGCATTAAGTAATGAATAAAGGAAGGAAAATATATGCTTGACATGCAAAACATAAACTCGTTGTTCATGGGTTTGTTTCATGCTCGTCTTTTCTATTATTTCATGCATTGCATAGTAAGCCATACTACTACTTCTATATGCTCAACACAAGCTCGCATTGAAGACTCATACTTTATCAATTCTATTAAAAATGCAATACACAACAATCTTATTGTCATCTATATATGATTGAGACAAGCTCGCATCGAAGTTTCATTCTTTATACTAAAGCAAGTTATACAAGTAATGCTCGACTAGTTACATCAAGAACAGAGTCATTCTATTGATGACTGAGATATTAATTATGATGCTCATGATGCAATCAAACCAAATCAATGCATAAATTTATATCATTTCCTTATCCATGAGATTAATGCTAGCAAGAAGTAGATAAATTACTTAGCAAATGCAAATTGCAAGTAGATAATCACAGCCTTTCCAAGCCATGAAATTGAATGAGCTTATCCACATTAAAAGTTGAATACAACTCATCGTAGATCTGACGAGTAAGAGAGTGAAACATGCCTGGGATCAAAGATCGACGTCCAACTAAAATGTGATGCAAGCAAAGAATGTTATGCATATATGTTATGCCCTGCATCCCCATCCCTACATTTTGTGTGCAAAATGTTGGGTCCCCCTTTTTTCTTCTTTGGTTTATTTTTGCTTGCGGCTCTGCCTTTGCCTTTCTTTCCCTTCTATTTTCTTTCTCCGGGGTTTTCTTTCCCATTGTTTTGTTTTGTTTGTTTGGTTTTTCCATCTCTGGGACTCCGGTCCCGGAGGTTGTCCTTCGTTGGGAACCAGACTCCGGACTCCAGGATTCTTCGTTGCGATGTTCTTAAGGGTGTCGTCGCGAGGAATCCCCGAGCCTGGAGTCCGGAGGTTTTCTTGTCCGAAGATTGCCGAAAGGAGGATTACCTTTTTACCACGGGTATAAATAGGAATTATCTATCACTTTCACATTTACCGCGATTAAAACTTTCAGAGCGATTTCAAAGCGATTAACAAAGCAATTTGCAGAGAGTTAGTGATAATCAACGCTTAACATTTCTAGTCATTTCCAGGCGATTGCAAGTGCTTCATGGTGGTGATTGTGACCATCTGACAAGCCGTAGCTATTTCAGAGCTCTTGTGGTAGTAACTCCTTCCTTTCCTCCACCTTCTGCGTTCTCAGGTTGGTCTTTCCATTCCCGCCTCTCTGGTTTTCTTCTATTTTGTTTGGTTTCTTCTATCCTACTTTCATTTGTCATCTCTGTTTCGTCTATTTTCTATTTTCTGGTTCTGCCACCCGTTGGTGGGTTGGCTCTGCCAGAGGGTTGTCCGCCCTCTGTGCAGAAGCGGTCCGTTTGTAAAATATGTAAATAGCTGTATATATATTTCTACCTTGTCTGGTTTTTTGTGGGCGTCATTCCGCGTTGTATATTTATGAATATATGTGTATAGTTGTATATAGCCTTTGTATATCCCTTCATTTCTATGTATGTATCCTTTGGCCTTAGTGTATATCCTTCCGGGTGGCTTCACAAGGTGGTCGAGTCACCTGTATTGCTAGTTTTTTCGCCCATGAACTCGCTTCGGGGCAGAAAACCACCTGTTTGAAACTCGACTCTCGGCCAGTTTCAAATAAGTAGTTTTCTCTCTCCTCCATAAAACTAGTCAGACCCTCATTTATGTCCCATGCGCATAATCAATTACAGCCAAGTGGCCTTCACTTTTCACGCGTTCAGAGAGTTGGCTCCACCGTCATCGCCATAACTTCCATTTAATACCTACGCACATGGCGCCCACATGGGCTTGATGACTTGCCTTTTTACACGTCCTCACCAATGGTTACTTCTCTGGGCTCCTGGTCTCCTACCATCAGCCATCCCATGTCTTTACCAAGTGTGTAGTAAAATCCCCAGACCCGGACATTTGATAAAATCTTAAGTTTATGATGCATTTGCTTTTCAGCTATTTTTGAATAAAACTAACTTTTCAGGAAAAGCAAGCATCGCGGTGGTAAGATCTTCAGACCCCAGAATATTTATTTTGATTAATGCGTTCTGATGGTCGCTTTGTCTCACAGGTTCCCAGAGTTCTTTTCCCAAACATGTCTGAAGCATCCGCATCTTCTCCACCCGGAAGTCCAGAGCTACCTTCCGCAGCAGAAACCAGGGCAGCAGTAAAGTCTAAAATGGAGAAGGCCCTAGAGAAGATGCCCCTGACTATGAAATTTGTACAAGACAATGTCATCATGGGCTCAAAGATTGAGTCCAAGGTCAAACTTATCACTGACACCAGCGTCAAAACATGGCCAGAGATGCAGGCTTTGGTGAAAATAATGCACATCCAGTGACAGCCTAGAGATCAGTTGGCAATCAACGTCGAGAATTCCAAAATCCTCAAGGCGGCTTGTTTCCCATCCTCCGTGCAATCTCTGGAGCTTATCTTGACATTGGCCACCAACTACAATTCTTCTATTTGGGTCATTATGCTCGCGGCCGCAGAACCAACGGGGTACCCCACTCCTCTGGTATCCCTCGACCCAGTCACATTCCAGGCTAGACTGGGAATCCCACAATTCGATAAGGCCTCGGTGGTTACAAGGACTGATGCCTTGGCCCAATTCACACAGCTAGAGGATGTTACCTGGGTATATATGAATACCCATTGGCTCAAGGCCCCAAAGAGGGACCCTAAAAGAATGAAGATAGAGATTCCCCGCTCTGAGTTCAAGGAGAGCATTCAAATGAGAATGATTTCATTGGCTCAAGTCTTTGGGCAGCCCTCCGCCCAAGAGTTTGCTAGATGGATGTACTACTTCCTCCTCGGCATCTCCACCAAGGGAGGATACTTTGACTGGGCGACAATAATCTCTAACCACGTCGACTCCCAGTTCCAGCAGCTAAACAGGAAGAAGAAATTCTACATGTATTCCTATGTTTTCTGGGCCCTAGCGCAGCAGAGACCCCACGCCCACGGCCTACTTATAGATGGTGTGCTCAGGATTGGCCCAGGACAAAAGGCACTGTAAGACCATTTCCCACAAGTTCAATGGGAGGCCAGCTTCCCCAGTTTTTTCTGGGTAAATGATGCGTTCATTTATAACCATATGCTTACTCCCACCCAGGACGCCGAATACCGCCTGTCCTCATAGGCGATGAATTTGGTCCACAGTTATGGACATTATTATATTCAGTTCCAACAGCACACCTACATTAGGGTCACTGGCTTCTCTGGGAAACCCTACTTGTTGCCCAAGCACTGTGGGGACAAGATCGTGCTCTTGGAGTATTGCAGGCAAATAATGGAGGTGCATGCTCTCTTTGCCCTCAAAAAGATACCCAACATTCCATTCCCAATCACCTACGCAAATTACACATGTAGCCTAGCCGCCTCAAAAGAGGCGGACAATGAACTGAAAAGTTACAACTTGCAAGAATTTTATTTGGCGCGAAAAAATTTTGATCCGCATGGAAGGATGGCAACGGCACTGCCCCAGGCTTCAGAGCCCCATCATATCCATATGGAGGACTTTTGGGTAGATTGCCAAGATGATGTGGAGGTACGGAGCATGCACTACGTCAGAATGAAGGCCGACATGATGCAAAAATTGAAGCTCTGGAGGTTCCTGACAGACTTCTCAGACGTCGCCCCCACTACTGATCCCGAGTACAAGGCAAAGGGGATCGACAAAAAGATTCTTCCACCAATAAACTGGAGTGCCCAATAAGGGCCCACAATTGAGGAATTCACTCGAGAGGTGGTCGAGCGAAGTCATGCCTATTTCAAGAAGGTGTGCCCCTGAAGTACCTGCTGAGCAGCCCAGCCGGCACCAAAATTAACTCCACAGCAGGCACCAAAATTGACTCCGGGGGCCGGGACTTCTTCGCAGGGAGTAGATAAAAGAAAGGGAATAGACACGACCCCTCCTACACAAGAATTCCCCATCACAGAGCAAATAAAACAATCAATGGCAGCCTCCCAGCAGATGAGGGAGCAATTAATAACATGGCTGGACACTCCACCGCTCATCGCCGGACCACTTCGCCCCTCTTCCTCCCTGCCACTACAAGCCTTAATGGTGAAGGCAACGAGGGTGTATCCCATGGAGGTGACGGCAATAAGGGATGTGAGGCCACCTCTGGTTACCCAGAGAAAGAAGAAGCTTAGCAAAAAGCCAAAGGCAGAGCCAGAGCTGGGAACATCCCAACCCCAACAAGTCGAGATCCTCTCTTCCAGTTCTCCGAAATCAGAGAAGGAAATGGAGCCTATAGAATTCCCAGCCAGTCCCCCTCCGCAAGAAGAATTTGATGATGTATTTGCAGCCGATGAGTTTGGAAGCTTGCAGGGGGACAATAAGAAAACAGAGACAGAGGTCCCAGGGGTAGAACAAAAGGCTACAGAGCAAGAAGATACTGAACAAGAGCCTGCATAGGGACAAGAAAAGCAGATAGAAGAGGAAGAGCTAGAGCCGGAGAATGCCTCCGGGGCTCAAGCGATGCAAGGTTCAAGAGTGAACCAACAAAAGCAAGGTGAACAAATGGCATCCGCTGGGGGAACCAGACCTGCGGGAATAACTATAACCCTAGCCACCATGTTCCAAGGGCCACTCCTAGGAGCAACTTTAGGGCAGGTGATTACAGCGGCCCAAACTCTAAATCTCAGCCCAACACCTCCCCTACTGCCAAAAGAGGTGCCAAAAGAGGAAGAATCCCCGGCAGTAGAAGAAGAGAAACAGAAAGAACAGCCTGAAGAAGAAATCCCCGAGGAAGCCTACCAAAGTCCAGACCAAGTAATAGATACAGAGGACAAGGCTGAGGAGATGGAGGTTGATGAAGAAAATGTTGTTGCAAAAGAAGAAAAGTCAGGGAGAGGAACGGATGAGGTCCATGCCACTGAGGAACAACAGCCACAGGGCACCGGAGAAGAATCAAGGGAATAAATTCTGGCAGGAAGGCCACCCCTACCGCCTCAGTGGCTGATAGAGAGCAGGAAAAGAAAGGCTTCATCCACTCCCGTGACTCCTATTGCCCTGGCTGAAATGATGGCCCAAGTCCAGGCCCCACCAAGGCCAAGAAAGCCCAGACAGTTCATACTCTTTGAACTGGGCCAGGCAGAGAAACAGTCGTCGTTGTGGCAACACCTCCCCCAGACGCCGATGAAGCAACCGCAGAGCCCGGGGACTATAATGTTGCAGAGGTATCACTAGGAAAAAGGGGAAATCAAGGTGAGGTAGACTTGCTAAAGGAGGTAGCAAGGGCAGTGGAAGCCCGTTACAAGAAAGAAGCCTAGAGGCTCAAAGCAGAAAAAGCAAAGAACGCAAACCTTATGGGGTTCCTCACTGAGCTGGCTTGACCCATCAATGCCGCTCCTTCGGAGGCCTCTACCTCTGAAGATCTACCGCAGAGTGACATAGACTCTCTGCGAGTAATGAAGAAGAAAGCCCAGGCAGTGGATGAGTGGATCTCCCTGCAGATAGGAAACACCCGGCGTTTCCTGGTATCTACCCTCCCAGATTTATATACAGCCCGGCAGGTTGTACACCAAGCATAAATTCTTATTGAACTGTGGGAGGGTGATGCCGAGAATTACCAGGCATGGAAGGTGGAGCTAGAAGAACTCCTTACCCTGGGAGAAGATATGATTTCTGAATCCAGAATTCTGGGGGATGAGTCATTTGATTTTGTGAGAACCCAGCACTCCAGACTTGACCTCACATTGGAGGTGATCAAGCAACTGGTAGGGTCTCTGCAAGATAAGGTTAACGACGTGAAATATTCTTTTAATTTGTATAAGTCTTTTGTAATAAAGACTTCCAGGGCTGATCCCCTTAGCACAGATACATGTACCCCTAAAGATTCAATTTTGGGGAGTTTTGATGAAATAATGAAGTTTCGGTATCAATCTCCGGAGGGGATAGATGGGGCCCAGATGGCAAAGTTAACTCGCATGATACTAAGTGGTCATGACGCGGCGAGAATGGACGATGAGTTTAAAGAGAATGTTTCAGACCTGGGGGAACAAATTGAGGTGGCCAAATACCAAAGGGCCAGCCTAAAAGATGTAGATGAAGATGGCATTTCCTGCCTCCTCCAGGCTTTCAATGATAATAAGCAACCTTGAGATTTCTCGTAAGGCCGGAGAAAACTCAAGCGTTGGGTATTCTTTATTCTTTTTGGGACGTAAGTTCCCAAATCCCGGAGTCCCAGATCCAAAATTTTTTATTCTTTCAAGTGACCCGTGTCCCAGTCCCCGAGGCCAACTGGTCACTTTCAGAAGTGGTTAATAAAGGCTGTTAGAAGGTGGTTGGCTATATCAAGGAGGCGTCGACTTAACAGTTGGTTTTCTGACAGAATGGTCTTCTCGAGGTGCCGCTCAGGAGTACACCTGGCACATTGGAGACAGGGCACCGCATTTCCCATTTATGAGGCATGTAGCCTCGATCCCTGGGGGACCTACTTTCTTCCTTCTCCTTCTTGGCTCTCTTCTCGAGGCCAATTCTTTCGCTGCATATTCTTGTCTCATTCTTCTGACATGACAGGCCTATTCCTCTTAAGGTCTTTTGTAGGGTGGCGAGGTAGTACCGGCCCCTAGATATCGTATTTTATTGAAACATGATGTAAAATAGGGTTAGGGTTAGTAGAGAGTTGTATAAATAGTCAGACCGGCCCATTTCCAAGGGTCAAAAAAATTGATGATTTTGTTGTCCATAGTAATAGCGAAGTGATTTCTCATTTTAAGTGGCAGAGCTCAATGCTCCATTGTTTTGTTTTCAATAGTTAGATGCTCCCCTGGAGCCCCCATTATACCATGCACCAGTGCTTGCTGGAAGAGATATTAATGAAGAAGGAAGAATTTTGTGCAATGATATTGTTGGCATTCCTGCTTCTGAGTTAATGGTATTTCATGCTTTATGTTCTTTATGTCTTCTACTCTGATATGTTAAAATAGATTAATGACCTTTTTTCCCTCGCTACTGATGAATTTCTAACTGATGGTTATGTATTTCTTCGGTATTTAGTGTAGTATGTCAGAGTATTATTGATGTTCTGAATGTTTAAACATGACTATAGTTAGATGAAATGTTTCTAACCCTGCAGGATCTTTTTCATTTTATTTTCTAGGTGTAGAATGCTAGGGGAAACCTTACTTTATTGAATCTCTGGAGGTGATGAGTTGAAGAAACCAGCTATACCCCTCAAAAATAGTCACTTCTCCCAACCGAGCCCCACACCGTCATGACCCGAAACCCAAGCGCTTGAAGGCCTGGGGAATATATTTCCCCTGGACAACCTTTGCAGGCGGAGTTGGCTGGTATCCCCAGAACCTAGTGACAACTTATGACTATTGGCGGACCCGGTCAGCAAAACCTCATTAACAAAAACTAGTGCTAGAAGGAGGGCATGAACTCATCCCCTTCCAGAGATTCTAATTTTACACCTCCTGAGGGTTCCCCGAGTCATAGTTTTAAGAGGTAAGCCTTCAGCGGGATTGGGTCTTTCTCCCAAGTGAAATTTGAAAGAATCCTTAGGTCTGCCTCGAATCCCATAAAGTTTGTCAAACTTGAGCCTCCTGCTTGAAAGCAATAGACCTCAAAAGTCATACTAGCCGCTATTGTCTAGGGGTCTAGCATACCTCAAAATACCCAATCTTCCCAGGCAATCCCGGGTACCAATACTCAAATTACCCAATATATAGTTCCCCCAATGGCCGCGTATTTTGGAAACACCGAATCCCCAATGGGCACTTTTTCGGGTGCAATCAATGACTTACCCTCTCACCCGGAGAAGATCTTCCCACGGTATGAGAACTTAGGCTCACGGATAACAGAATAACACTTACAGGCATACGAAGATGCCATGAACCGACACGGGATCCAGCATGAAGATGTTGTGACTCAGATGTTCCCCTTGTCTTTAGGACAAAGTGAGTTAAACTGGTACCTTAACCTTCCTGCCAACTCCATAAACACTTGGTAGGACATGGAGGACGCCTTCCTGGCTGCCTTTCACGTGCATGTGGACCCAGCCTGGTCCCATAGCCAGTTCATCTCCATTAGGAAGGAACCTAATGAACCTCTTGCAGCATTCAACCATAGGTTCCAGCGCGCCCTGAAGTGGTGCACGAGCCCTTTTATTCCATCCCTAGAACTAACCATACAGATCTATCTTAACACGATGGACCCTTTCATTGCCACTCTCCTTTGGAGAACAACCATCGCGGGCGACCGGGACACCTTGGAAAAAGTTTACAACCTAGCCTTAGAACTATCCCGTGGCCTCAACAAATCCCCGAGCGGGATTGGGCAGAGTACACCCTTCAACATGATCCCCAGTGGAACTGCGTATGCCGAGGGATACAGCCCCAACCTGGAAATGGGTGCCCCCTCGATGGTGATGAATCCTCCGCCACCCTTGATAGACCAGCAGGCCCAGTATGTTTACCCAACGCAGAGCCAAACGGTGCCAAGTTTGGAAGCTTTCCCTTAGAATCAGCCGCAACAGGCACAACCGTCTGGAGTGCTCTTCTTTTAGTTGTCTGCGACTGAAGGATTGCAGCCCTCGACTCCGGCTAACACTGCTGCCTTCCCAGGAAGCCAACAACAACAAGAACCATCACATTGTGACACCAACACTCAGTTGATCGCCAAGGTCGAATCTCTTCGGCGAATATTGTCTACCTTAACTGTAGACATGGGCCAACTGAAGGCGGGGTCCCACGCACCCCAGAATTCAAATTCCTAGAGGGGAAACATTTTCTCCGGTCAATGAAACAACAATGCCAGAGGAAGAAACTTCAATAATGGGTCTAGGCCCAATCAACAGCAATGGAATAATAACGCAAACACCGGAGGCCCGCCTTTGAACCAAAATGCCAACCAAAATGGTGCTGAACCATCACATTTCACACCAGTTGTAGACTTTCAACCCATGACTAATTGGTGTAGATTGCATGACACGGGTTCACACAATGAAATAAATTATGCCACCTTGGAAAAGGTCATCATGATCTCCCAGTTGGACAGGCAGCAGTCGCACAATACCACCCCCGAGAACCTTCTGTCTAGGAGCCAACCCACAGTGCCTTCACCTGTGACACCATCTTCTTCAAAACTTCTGGGGAGGATAAAGAAAAATCTAAATTACAAGGATTCTTTGATGAATCTATCCCGCCCTTCAAGGCCAATGCCTTTACTAACCCACGGACTCCATATAATACTCAGAGTCAGGGTTGTAAAAGACCGACTTACACGCCCACACCCCCTATCAGAGACACTCCTCCCCCCAGAATAACACGACTGACCGACCTACTCCTCCTAAAGGTCCTAGCTCTAACCAAGAAAAAGATCTCACCGAGGACAATCACTAGTTCCCGGGAGGAAGATTCGACATTACGAAGGCGTTAGAACAGACCACCACCTCCATGCCCTTGATAGAGGTTTTGTTAAACTATCCCGAGCAGAAGAAGTCTCTTCTAAAGCTCTTAGGGAACCCGGAAGCCGTCAACCGCCCGCCCAAGACTGTCTCATTCGAAGATGCTAATGCGGTCGTCTCCTGGGGGAACACTGAGGATCCTCCCCTCCTACTAGGCCTGAATATCTAAGACAAAAATATACACAACTGCCTAGTAGACTCTGGAGCTTCGGGTAACATCATGCCCTTGTCCATTTGTCAGAAGCTCAAATTCCACCCCACCCCATCTAATGGTGCAGTAATCCAACTGGATAAGACAGCTGTAAAAATGGTGGGAGAATTGAAGAACATCCGGATACAGCTTATCCAGGACCCCAAGATAGCCAGCATAATTGACATCCAAGTGGTGGACATCCCAGAGACTTACAGGATGTTATTAAGTTAGAATTGGTCTAAGTCCTTGAATGGATACTTTTCAACCAAATTCACCCATTTATGGCTTCCGTGGGAAGGAGAGTCAAATAAGATCTGAGTCGAAAGTGAACCCCAGATGAAACAGGCCCTTACCAAGGTTGGAAGGGTTAATGAGGTCTTTTTCTCTAAGACTTCTCTGGGGGTGTACCGACCCTTTGAAATTTTAACATTCAATTTCATCCCCGAAGAGGATCCCGTCGTACTGCAAAGAGCCCAAGACCTAGAAAAAAAGATGAGAGTTGAGATTGACTCTCAATGTACTATAGCAACCCTCGCCACACTCCTGTCTAGCACTTGGTGCCGAGTACACTACCAGAAACACTCAGAGCTCGAGTGTGGGCCATGTCTTTTGATCGCTAACCGACACCTTGATACCTTCCAGAATAGACAACATGTAACTGATTCCCCGGGGGCCAGTACTCCTACGGGATGTGCTCCTCTGGTGCCATCTCCCCGGGAACCCCAAATCCAAACACCTCCGGAGGTAAATTCTACATTCACGCTAGTAGTCTGGAAGCGACCCCTTAAGTCTCCCAGCAACAATCCAAAGACTACTCCCCCTCCCCAGCCCCAGATTATGAACAATGACTTATGGACCCTCAAGTTCAATGGGTCCCGATCCAAACAAGGCTGCAGGGCTGGGGTAGAACTAATCAACCCACGAGGGAATTTCTTCCTCGCGTCCTATAGACTGCAATTTAACTGTACAAATAATGTCACAGAGTATGAGGCTTTGGTCCTTGGACTCTTATTTGCACTAAGGAAAGGTGTCACCCGCCTCCAGGCTCTGGGTGATTCAGAGTTGATCATTAAACAAGTTCGGAGTCAATACGCATGTCACAACAAAAGGCTGGCCGCATACCACAATCAGGCTTGGAGCCTTATTGAAGATTTTGATGCCTTCGGCATTAACCTCATTCCCCGGCGACGGAACTATGTCTCAGATTCCCTTGCCATTTCTGCCAGCACCCTTGAGCTAATGGCTGGCTCACCACTCTGGAGATTTTCAGTCGAGATGGTCCCCACCCTGTCCATTCCAAATAATGTCACCCACTTTTAGGTTTTTGAGGATGATCAGCACATCCTAGCCTTCATGGCGAATGTTGGCATCTTTGAAAATCAAATAGTGGAAGAATGAGACCATGATGATACTGGGTAGGGTGATGAAGACGATGGGATCATGGACCTACCTACTAACACCATCCCAAAGGGGATGGTTGCATTGGAATGAATCTTTGACTCAGACCCTTGGGCCCAGGACAAGGTGTCATCCTCCTCCGAGGGAGGAAGGTTTGAAAAGGTTAACATCGGCCAGCCCGGTGAGGAAAAGATTATTCACATTGGTACCTCCTGTTCCCCTGAGGAAAAGGAGAAGATTCTCGCGGTTCTCTGAGAATACATCGACATAATTGCCTAGGGTTATGAAGACTTGAAAACATATGACACATCCATCATGACCCCTACTATTCCCCTGAAACCTGATGCTAAGCCCTTTCAGCAAAAGCAATGACCGGCCAACCCCTTGATAGAGCCTCTGATTCGACAAGAGGTAGAAAAACTGTTGTCAGCCTGGATAATTTTCACAATCTGGCACACTACGTGGGTGGCCAACCTGGTCCCAGTGAGAAAGAAGAACGGTGAGATCCGCCTTTGCATGGATTTCTGAAACTTGAACAAGGCCTCCAAGAAAGATAATCACCCTCTCCCTTCGTTAGATGAGGTGTTACAGATAGTGAATGGATCCCAGATGATGTCCTTCTTGGATGGATACTCGGGATATAACCAGGTCATGGTTAAGTATGAAGACATAGAGAAAATAGTGTTTACCACCAAGTGGGGAACGTTTTCTTACAAAAGAATGCCTTTTGGCCTAATCAATGCAGGGGCTACATTTCAAAAGGTCATGGACATTGCATTCGAGGGCCTTGTGAATCGATGCATAATCATCTACATGGATGATTTGAACATCTTTTCCCGGGACAGGCGTGACCACCCTGCCTATCTCGCCCATACTTGTGAGAGATGTCACCGGTATGGAATATCCCTCAACCCCAAGAAGTGCATATTCGGGGTCACTAAGGAGAAGTTGCTCAGGCATATCATCTCTGAGAAGGGTATATCCATAGACCCTGACAGAGTCGAAGCATTGCTAAACTTACAAATTCCTAGCAGCAAGAAAAAGATGCGATCCTTCTTCGAAAAGATCAAATTCGTACGGCGGTTCATCACGAGATTCGCAGAAATAGTCAAACCACTCAACAAGATGATGAAGAAGGATACCAAGATTGAGTGGAGTCCTGAGGCAAAGCGGGCATCACCCAGATTAAATAGACAATAATGGAAGCACCTGTCCTGCCTAGTCCAAACTATTCCCTTCCATTTTACATTTACTCCTTTGCTTCGCCGCACTCTACCGCGGCAGTGCTGACCCAAAAGGTTGAAGGGGAAGAACGACCAATAGCTTTCATGAGCTCCCCCTTCAAGAACGCTGAAGTCTGATATTCATCACTAGAAAAGCAGGCCTTTGCTCTAGTTCGGCCGTGAAGAAATTCTGGCATTATATTCTCCAGAGAAAAGTACATGCTATCATTCCAGACCAGGTCGTCAAGTCTCTGCTGATGCAGAGCAAATTGGGCGAGAAATAGGGGAAATGGATGGCCATCCTCCAAGAGTATGACTTAGAAATGCAGCCCATGAAGATAGTCTGGGGCCAGGGACTAAGTCGAGCAATGGCAGAAGAGACTCCCCGCATAGAATGTCAAACTTACACAATGAAGTCCCTTACTCAAGACCCGTGGTATACCGATTTGGTATACTTGTTACTGAATAATAAATTCCTAGAGGGATTACCTCCCCACAGATGTCACACCCTGCAGATGAAGAGCGCTCACTTCATTATCAAAAACTCTGCGCTCTACCGTAGAAACTATGAAGGAGTGTACCTCTGATGCATCGACAGAGACCAAGATATGAGAGTGATTAATGAATTCCACGGACAGTTTGGAACCGAGCATAGTTCAGCCGACGCCACTGCCCATCAGATCCTTCAGGCTAGATACTATTGGCCCTATCTATTCAGGGATATTTACGCTTATGTCAGGAAATGCCATACTTTCCAAACCACGGCGCATCGTGAGCGTAACCCAGCTATGCCTTTACAACCAGTCTACGAGGCTAGACCCTTCGCCCAGTGGGCATTTGACTTCATCAGGGAAATCAACCCCAACTTTTCTGCCAACCACCGATACATTCTCACTGCTACTGATTATTGCACTCGGTGGTCCGAGGCTATACCTTGCAAAAATAACACGATAGACATAGTTATCAAGTTCCTGGAAGAAAACATTGTCACACGGTTTGGAATGCCCTTTGCTTTGGTATGTGACAATGGTCTGGCATTTTCTTTGGCGTAGTTACTTGAATGGACCTACAATCGGGAGATCAGTTTGAAGTTTTCCAGCAACTACTACCCCCAGGGAAACGGCGTTGCTAAATCAATGAACAAAAATCTACTTGAAGTGATCAAACACCTGCTAGAACAGAATCCCTGGGATTGGCATCAAAAGTTGAAATTCACCCTTTGGGCGGATCGCATTCGCGTCAAGGCCGCCCTAGGAACATCCCCGTTCCATCTAGTTTATGGTTAGAACCCGGTATTCCCAGTTAACTTACAGATCCCAGTTTTACAGTTTATACAGGAATTTAGCAACAAGGAAAACATCGTGGAGGTTCAGCTCTTAAATCTGGTGCGAATGGAGTAACAGCGAGATGCAGCCCTTCAACATTTCACATGTCATCAAGCAGTGGTCAAATGATGGTTTGAGAGAAGAGCCTAATATAAGGCTTTTTAAATCTCAGACCTGGTCCTGTTGTGGGACAAGGCCCGGGAGAAGAAAGGGAAGCATACCAAGTTCCAACGGCTCTGGCTCAGACCATACCTAATCTCAGAAATTTGTGGGGCAAATACTTACCATCTTAACACCCTGACTGGGGAACCTGTCGCATTGCCCGTTAATGGACAGTTTCTCAAACACTACTTCGAATAGGGTAAGTTTGTCCAAAGTTGTATTATATGTAAAGCCTTCCGCTTGTAAATATTTCTTCTGGGTGCCTCGCTGCGAGGTACCCTATCTTGTAAATAGCCTTGTCGGCTGCCCTCCGGGGCAGTCCTCTTTTGTCATTTTTATTTTCATTTTCAGTTTTCTTCCGGTCCCCACATTTTGTTCTGCCTTGTAGGAATTTGAATGCTTCGCATAAACTCTGGTCTCTAGTACGATGTCTACGGCATGGTGAACATCAGAATCTATCTTTAGCATGGTGGAGTCGGCCCGGTCTCTAGGGTTGTTTCACAGGTTGTGGCACATTTTGAGCAATCTCCATCGGGTGTTGTCTCCGGGATTCTGGCAATCAGTGAACACAAGTAATATAAGGAACAAGTAATCGTACACACCGAGGGTAGATTGGTTGTACTGATTGGTTGACCCAGGTCTGAAACTTTAAGGAAGCGGGATGAAACTCTGGTCTCCGGGGGAAGCGAGCAAATTGATGACTAGTTCGATGTAATTAGTGCCCCTTCTCTACTCGTCCCAGAGGTCATCAGCTTGATTTCATTCCAAAGCACACACGGCACCACTGATGGACTCCGGACTAACTTTCGTATGGGTTGGATTCTCTCAGATACATTGCTCTTTGCCTGTCAGACACTTCGGGAAGTGGCTTGTTCCAGCTTTTGCTAACCAGAGATTCTATAATTCTCAAATGTGCTAGGGCATTTATCCCAGATAGTCACCATTTGTTATGCCCTGTATCCCCGTCCCTACATTTTGTGTGCAAAATGTTGGGTCCCCCTTTTTTCTTCTTTTGTTTGTTTTTGCTTGTGGCTCTGCCTTTGCCTTTCTTTCCCTTCTGTTTTCTTTCTCCAGGGTTTTCTTCCCCGTTGTTTTGTTTTGATTGTTTGGTTTTTCCATATCTGGGACTCCAGTCCCGGAGGTTGTCCTTCATTGGGAACTGGACTCCAGACTTTGGGATTCTTCGTCGCGATGTTCTTAAGGGTGTCGTCGCGAGGGATCCCCGGGCCCGGAGTCTGGAGGTTTTCTTATCCAGAGATTGCCAGAATGAGGATTACCTTTTTACAACAGGTATAAATAGGACTTATGTGTCACTTTCACATTTACCGCGATTAAAACTTTCAGAGCGATTTCAAAGCGATTAACAGAGTAATTTGTAGAGAATTAGTGATAATCAACACTTAACATTTCTAGTCATTTCTAGGCGATTGCGAGTGCTTCATGGTGGCGATTGTGACCGTCTGACAAGCCGTAGCTGTTGCAAAGCTCTCATGGTAGTAACTCCTTCCTTTCCTCCACCTTCTGTGTTCTCAGGTTGGTCTTTCCATTCCCGCCTCTCTGGTTTTCTTTTATTTTGTTTGGTTTCTTCTGTCCTGCTTTCATTTGTCGTCTTTGTTTCATCTATTTTCTATTTTCTAGTTCTGCCACCCGTTGGTGGGTCGGCTCTGCTAGAGGGTTGTCCGCCCTCTGTGTAGAAGTGGTCTGTTTGTAAAATATGTAAATAGTTGTTTATATGTTTCTGCCTTGTCTGGTTTTCTGCGGGCGTTGTTCTGCGTTGTATATTTATGAATATATGTGTATAGTTGTATATAGCCTTTGTATATCCCTCTATTTCTATGTATGTATCATTCAGCCTTAGTGTATATCCTTTCAGGTGGCTTGATAAAGTGGTCGAGTCACCTGTATTGCTAGTTTTTCTGCCCATGAACTTGCTTCGGGGGAGAAAACCACCTGTTTGAAACTCGACTCTCGGTCGGTTTCAAACAAGTTGTTTTCTCTCTCCTCCATAAAACTAGTCAGACCCTCATTTATGTCCCATGCACACAATCAATTTCAGCCAAGTGGCCTTCACTTTTCGCACGTTCAGACAGTTGGCTCCGCCGTCATCGCCATAACTTCCATTTAATACCTACGCACATGGTGCCCATGTGGGCTTGATGACTTACCTTTTTACACGTCCTCACTAGTGGTTACTTCTCTACGCTCTGGGTCTCCTACCATCAGCCATCCCGTGTCTTTACCAAGTGTGTATTAAAATCCCTAGACTCGGACATTTGATAAAATCTTAATTTTATGATGCGTTTTCTTTTCGGCTATTTTTTAATAAAACTAACTTTTCAGGAGAAGCAACCATCGCAGTGGTAAGATCTTCGGGCCCCAAAATATTTATTTTGATTAATGCGTTCTGACGGTCGCTTTGTCTCGCAGGTTCCCGGAGTTCTTTTCCCAAACATGTCTGAAGCATCTGCATCTTCTCCACCTGGAAGTCCAGAGCTACCTTCCGCAGCAGAAACCAGGGCAGCAGTAAAGTCTAAAATGGAGAAGGCCCTAGAGAAGATGCCCCTGACTATGAAATTTGTACAAGACAATGTCATCATGGGCTCAAAGATTGAGTCCAAGGTCAAACTTATCACCGACACCAGCGTCAGAACATGGCCGGAGATGCAGGCTTTGGTGAAAATAATGCACATCCGGCGACAGGCTGGAGATCAGCTGGCAATCAATGTCGGGAATTCTAGAATCCTCAAGGCGGCTTGTTTCACATGCTCCGTGTAATCTCCAGAGCTTATCTTGACATTGGCCACCAACTACAATTCTTCTATTCGGGTCGTTATGCTCGCGGCCGCGGAACCAATGGGGTATCCCACTCCTCTAGTATCCCTCGACCCAGTCACATTCCAGGCCAGACTAGGAATCCCACAATTCAATAAGGCCTCGGTGGTTACAAGGACTGATGCCTTGGCCCAATTCACACAGCTGGAGGATGCCACCCGAGTATATATGAATACCCATTGGCTCAAGGCCCCAAAGAGGGACCCTAAAAGAATGAAGATAGAGATTCCCCACTCTGAGTTCAAGGAGAGCATTCAAATTGGAATGATAGCATTGGCTCGGGTCTTTGGGCAACCCTCTGCCCAAGAGTTTTCTAGATGGATGTACTAATTTCTCCTCGGCATCTCCACCAAGGGAGGATACTTCGACTGGGCGACAATAATCTCCAACCACGTCGACTCCCTAAACTAGCAGCTAAACAGGAAGAAGAAATTCTACATGTCTTCCTATATTTTTTGGGCCTTAACATAGCAGAGACCCCACGCAAATGGCCTGCTTACAGATGGCGTGCTCGAGATTGGCCCAAGACAAAAGGCACCGTGGGACCATTTCCCACAAGTTCAATGGGAGGTCAACTTCTAGAGTTTTTGCAAGGTAAATGACACGTTCGTTTATTACCATCTGCTTACTCCCACCCAGGACGTCGGATACCACCTGTCCTCAAACGCAATGAATTTGGTCCATACTTATGGACATTATTATATTCAGTTTCAATAGCACACCTACATTAGGGTCACCGACTTCTCTGGAAAACCCTACTTGTTGCCCAAGCACTGTGGGGACAAGATCATGCTCTTGGAGTATTGCAGGCAAATAATGGAGGTGCACGCTCTTTTTTCCCTCAAAAAGATACCCAACATTTCATTCCTAATCACCTGCGAGAATTACACATGCAGCCTAGCCACCGCAAAAGAGGCAGACAATGAACTGAAAAGTTACAACTTGCAAGAATTTTATTTGGCGCGAAAAAATTTTGATCCGCATGGAAGGATGGCAATGACACTGCCCCAAGCTTCAGAGCCCCATCATATCCATATGAAGGACTTCTGGGCAGATTTTCAAGATGATGTGGAGGTGCGGAGCAGGCACTACGTCAGAATGATGACCGGCATGATGCAGAAATTGAAGCTCCGGAGGTTCCCGGCAGACTTCTCAGACGTCGCCCCCACTACCGATCCCGAGTACAAGGCAAAGGGGATCAACAAAAAGACTCTTCCACGAGTAAACTAGATTTTCCAAGAAGGGCCCACAATTGAGGAATTCACTCGAGAGGTGGTCGAGCGAAGTCACGCCTATTTCATGAAGGTGTGTCCTGGAAGTACCCACCGAGTAGCCCAACCGGCACCAAAATTGACTCCGGGGGCCGGGACTTCTTCGCAGGGAGTAGATAAAGGAAAGGGAATAGACAGAACCCCTCCTGCACAAGAAGTCCCCATCATAGAGCAAATAAAACAATCAGTGGCAGCCTCCCAGCAGATGAGGGAGCAATTAATAACACAGCTGGCCACTCCACCGCTCATGGCCGGACCACTTCGCCCCTCTTCCTCCCCGTCGATGGCAGCCTTAATGGTGAAGGCAACGAGGATGGATCCCATGAAGGCGGCGGAAATAAGGGATGCGGGGCCACCTCTAGTTACCCGAAGAAAGAAGAAGCTTAGAAAAAAGCCAAAGGCAGAGCCAAATCTGGGAACATCCCAACCCCAACAAGTTGAGATCCTCTCTTCCAGTTCCCCAGAACTGGAGAAGGAAATGGATCCTGCAGAAGTCCCAACCAGTCCCCCACCGCAAGAAGAATTTGATGATGTATTTGCAGCCGACGAGTTTGGAAACTTGCAAGGGGACGATAAGCAAACAGAGACAGAGGTCCCGGGGGTAGAACAAAAGGCTACAGAGCAAGAAGATAATGAACAAGAGCCTGCACAGGGACAAGAAAAGCAGATAGAAGAGGAAGAGCCAGAGCCGGAGATTGCCTCTCGGGCTCAAGCGATGCAAGGGCTGGGAGTGGACCAACAAAAGTAAGGTGAACAAATGGCATCCGCTGGGGGAACCGGACCTGCGGGAATAACCGTAACCCCAGCTGCCACGTTCTAAGGGCCACTCCTAGGAGAAAATTTTGGGCAGGTGATTACAGCGGCCCAAACTCTAAATCTCATCCCAACGCCGCCCCTACTGCTAAAAGAGGTTCCAACAGAGGAAGAATCCCTGGTAGTAGAAGAAGAGCAACAGGAAGAACAACCTGAAGAAGAAATCCCCGAGGAAGCCTACCAAAGTCTAGACCAAGTAATAGATATAGAGGACAAGGCTAAGGAGATGGAGGTTGATGAAGAAAATGTTGTTGCAGAAGAAGCAGAGGCAGGGAGAGGAACGGATGAGGTCCATGCCACTGAGGAACAACAGCCACAGGACACCAGAGAAGAATCAAGGGAACAAATTCTGGCAGGAAGGCCACCCCTACCGCCTTAGTGGCTGATAGAGAGTAGGAAAAGAAAGCCTTCATCCAGTCCTGTGACTCCTCTCTCCCTGGCCGAAATGATGGCCCAAGTCCAGGCCCCGCCAAAGGCCAAGAAATTCTGGATAGTTCATACTCTTCGAACTGGGCCGGGCGGAGAAACAGTCGCCGTTGTGGCAACACCTCCCCCGGACGCCGATGAAGCAACCACAGAGCCCGGGGACTATAATGTTGTAGAGGTATCACTAGGAAAAAGGGGAAAGCAAGTTGAGGTAGACTTGCTGAAGGAGGAAGCAAGGGCAGTGGAAGCCCATTACGAGAAAGAAGCCCAGAGGCTCAAAGCAAAAAAAGCAAAGAATGCAAACCTTTTGGGGTTGCTCACTGAGCTGGCTTGACCCATCAATGTCGCTCCTCCAGAGGCCTCTACCTCTGAAGATCTACCGCAGAGTGACATAGACTCCCTGCGAGTAATGAAGAAGAAATCCCAGGCAGTGGACGAGTGGATCGCCCTGCAGATAGGAAACACTCGGCGTTTCCTGGTATCTACCCTCCCAGATTTATATACGGCCCGGCAGGTTGTACACCAAGCACAAATTCTTATTGAACTGTGGGAGGGTCATGCCGAGAATTACCAGGCATGGAAGGTGGAGCTAGAAGAACTCCTTACCCTGGGAGAAGATATGATTTCTGAATCCAGAATTCTGGGGGATGAGTCATTTGATTTTGTGAGAACCCAGCACTCCAAACTTGACCTCACATTGGAGGTGATCAAGCAACTGGTAGGGTCTCTGAAAGATAAGGTTAACATCGTGAGATATTCTTTTAATTTGTATAAGTCTTTTATAATAAAGACTTCTGGGGGTGATCCCCTTAGCACAGATACATGTACCCCCGAAGATTCAGTTTTGGGGAGTTTTGATGAAATAATGAAGTCCCGATATCAATCTCTGGAGGGGATAGATGGGGCCCAGATGGAAAAGTTAACTCGCATGATACTAAGTGGTCATGACGCGGTGAGAATGGCTGATGAGTTTAAAGAGAATGTTCTGGACCTGGGGGAACAAATTGAGGTGGCCAAATACCGAAGGGCCAGCCTGAAAGATATAGATGAAGATGGCATTTCCCGCCTCCTCCAGGCCTTCAATGATAATAAGCAACCTTGAGCTTTCTCCAAAGGCCAGAGAAAACTCAAGTGTTGGGTATTCTTTATTCTTTTTGGGATGTAAGTCCCCAGATCCTGGTGTCTCAGATCCAAAATTTTGTATTCTTTCAAGTGACCCGTGTCCCGGTCCCCGAGGCCGACCGGTCACTTTCAGAAGCGGTTAATAACTAGGTTGTCAGAAGGTGCTTGGCTATATCAAGGATGCGTCGACTTAACAGTTGGTTTTCTGACAGAATGGTCTTCTCAAGGCGCCGCTCAGGAGTACACCTGGCACATTGGAGACAGGGCACCTCATTTTCCATTTATGAGGCATGTAGCCTCGATCCCTGGGGGACCTACTTTCTTCCTTCTCCTTCTTGGCTCTTTTCTCGAGGCCAATTCTTCTGCTGCATATTCTTGTCTCATTCTTCTGACATGATAGGCCTATTTCGTCTTAGGGTCTTTTGTAGGGTGCCGCAGGTAGTACCGGCCCCCATATATCATATTTTATTGAAACATGATGTAAAATGGGGTTAGGGTTAGTAGAGAGTTGTATAAATAGTCAGACCGGCCCATTTTCAAGGGTCGACAAAATTGATGATTTTGTTATCCATAGTAATAGCGAAGTGATTTCTCATTTTAAGTGGCAGAGCTCAATGCTCCATTGTTCTGTTTTCAATAGTTAGATGCTCCCCTGGAACCCCATTGTACCACGCACCAGTGCTTGCTAGAAGAGATATTAATGAAGAAGGAAGAATTATGTGCAATGATGTTTTTGGCATTCCTGCTTCTGAGTTAATGGTATTTCATGCTTTATGTTCTTTATGTCTTCTACTTTGATATGTTAAAATAAATTAACGACCTCTTTTCCCTCGCTACTGATGAAGTTCTAACTTATGGTTATGTATTTCTTTGGTATTTAGTGTAGTATGTCAGAGTATTATTGATGTTCTGAATGTTTAAACATGACTATAGTTAGATGAAATGTTTCTAACCCTGTAGGATCTTTTTTATTTTATTTGCTAAGTGTAGAATGCTAGGGGAAACCTTACTTTATTGAATCTCTGGAGGTGATGAGTTGAAGAAACCAGCTATCCCCCTCGAAAATAGTCACTTCTCCCAACCGAGCCCCGCACTGTCGTGACCCGACACCCAGATGCTTGAAGGCCCGGGGAATATATTTCCCCTAGACAACCTTTGCAGGCGGAGTTGGCCGGTATCCCCGGAACCCGGTGACAACTTATGACTATTGGCGGACCCGGTCAGCAAAACCCCTGTTAGGGATTTTTCTTGCATGAACCACAATGCTTGGAATAACTACTTGAACACTATGCCTCCTAATACTGATTCAGAGACAAGAAAAGCCTAATTGCTAAGGACTGGATAAGGTCCTTCTTCGTTTTTGAGCTCCACAAATACTCAGGCAAGTTTTACCTCTTAAGATTGTTGTTTACACAGTATTTGTTGATGTGGACACTGATTAGCTATGTATCTTTATTGAACCAACTTATGAATTATCTTGCAAATAATCAAGCATAACCAGATGCAAGATATAACCATACAAACCATAGTTATAATCATAACAATAACCAGTGATACAAGGATTCTCATCCTTCTTCCTTTTCTTTATATGAGGGATAACCTAATGGATTCACTCTTCAAGGAATCAATAATATGGACGGTGTCCTGCTGACAGAGGTCCTTAACAAGTTCAGTTTGTTTGTTCTTAGTAACAAAGTATTTTAATTGATTTGGTTTTGATAACTTGGAATATCTCAGACACAGATAGATTATCATACTGTTTTCTGAACCAGTGCCTATCCTTTGGGCTATAGAGTCAAATATAAGCTAAGATATCATAAAAACAAAAAACAGTAAACTGCCTTACAGGTCACATGCAACTCAGATAAATTGCCTTACAAGTTATCATGTCACCTCAAATCTATTGTATCAAATTCTTAATCAAAGCAGCATGCTCCTTAAAATTACTCACAAAATTTTAATTCTTTCCTTGAAAGAAGCTTGTAAGTAATCAAATGGTTACCTTATAACCAGAATGCTACAGAATACCTTGTAAACTTAGCATAGAAAAGCATACACAGAGAATAAAAAGACAGCAATAGAGGAGAGTAAAATTGCACCGTATAT